>CM049863.1:1504165-1614165 GCA_027422415.1 Schizothorax lantsangensis | reverse complement strand
GAGCTCTCTCAGCCACCGTACAATAGAAATAATTACAGAATTGCATATAACGATGTACTTCAGGTCTGCACTGCAAAAAAAACTGTGCACTGTGAGGTTCAGCTAACTGCATTTAATCAATTTAAACAATCATTTTTATTTTCCATTTTCATAAATAAACCTGAAATTAAATATTAACTGAAATAAAATATAATGAACATTTTATTACAGCTAGTTGCCAAGGTAACATTTCTTTAGTTTAACTTAGCAACTACACTGAATCAATCAATTAATCTATAGAAACAATTTTCATTCAGAAATTCCTTGCAAATTTCACAATTAATTACATTGAGATAAATGTTAAATTTTGAAGTAGAAACATTGAAAACTATTTTCTTGCAAAACATACTCCAGAAATCTGTTTTATTTACAATTTTGAAAAAAAAAAAATCTTAGTCTAAAACTGAAATAACAATGAATAAAACCATAATACTATAATAAAACTAAAATACAAAAATAGAAATAGAAAAATAAGATAAAGTAGATGCTATGAGGTTTTGAAAGTGGCCTCAGTAATTGTACCCTCATTAAAAGTTGTACACATGAATGTACTTGAAAAGCATGTAGACTCACATGAGATGAATAATAAAGCTTGATTTGACATGCATCGTCTCATTATGATCACATGACCAGCTGAGAGCAACTCACTTTATCTCAGTAATAATCCTCATATTGCTTTCACTCATGGAATGAATTAATCATGTTTGAGGCAATGTCATATAGACCAGAGAACAATCAAAATGAATGAATTTATCTGTATTGTGTTCGAGTGTGATGCAAAGAGCTGATGTGAAATCTCCGAGCAGGACAAGCAGAACATGAAGGTGGTTTACTCTTATCAAGCACATCACCCCTCCAGACCCGAGGTGTCCTCAGACAGAGTCTGGTCAGGATCTGAGTTTACACAGCCCGATTCGGACGGTAATTGTTTCTCATAAGGACGTCTGTAAAAACAAATTTACATATCACCTCAGTGATAAAACTCATGGATTCGGACGGTGATTTATTCACAGTGGAGGAGCGAGTTCTGTGATCCTGCGCACCCGGGACGCGCTGCTCACATGATTGTCTGCTGTAAATAAAATGAATTTTATTTACAAATGTATTCTTATTATTGTGTAAAATGTATTTCAAAATACTTATTATTATGTAAAATGTATTATTATTATTCCAAGCATATTTTATAATATTTATTATTTGATTATTTAAATCTCCTGTTTAAAAATATGAAAATAGACGCGCTATAGTTGTATATAATTATACGCGATATATATCTGTTTATAATACACATTTTAAAATTGTATTGCATACCTGCTGCTAAGACCCATTTGAAAGTGTATGTGCTTTTCTTCTTTTTCTGCTCCCAGTCGCTGTGGTTGAGCAGTCGTGAAGTATTGTTCTCAGAAATAATATGTAAATTACACCGAAGTACAACGTTACGGTGTTCGTGAGAGCTCAAAAAGGGATTAAACACTGAATTTTGAATCGATTTCTTCTCCTAAACTCAGAGATGTGGATTCGGACGGCAATTAAATTACCACACGACCTCGGTGTTTGTCAAAAAACAGTAGGTAACTCGGCCGGGGATTTTCACGGGGGTGGTGAGAGATAAACACCGACATCCTGGATTCAGACGGCAATTAAATCACCAACTACCCCCTGTATATGGTGAAAATCACTTACGTCCCCCTGAGAAACAATTACCGTCCGAATAGGGCTTTAGACATCTATTCACAGTATTATCAATGAGCTTCATTCACTACTAAACCAAAAATGAAATAAAATGGGAAAATTCCATATAAAATGCTCATAAGTATGTTTGTTATATTATTGTTACAACAGTGCCCAACATATAAATAACCATATATATATATATATATATATATATATATGTGAGCCTGGAGCACAAAAGCAGTCATGAGTAACACAGGTATATTTGTAGCAATAGACAACAATACATTGTATGGGTCAAAATTATACATTTTTCTTTTATGCCAAAAATCATTAGGATATTAAGATCATGTTCCATGAAGATATTTTGTAAATTTCCTATCGTAAATATATCAAAACTTAATTTTTGATTAGTAATATGCATTGCTAAGAACTTCATTTGAACAACTTTAAAGATGATTTTCTCAATATTTAGATTTTTTTGCACCCTCAGATTCCAGATTTTCAAATATTGTCCTATCATAACAAACCATACATCAATGGAAATATTATTTATTCAGCTTTTAGATGATGTATAAATCTCAATTTTGAAAAATTGACCCTTATGACTGGTTTCGTGGTCCAGGGTCACACACATATATATAAATAATTAGTGTTTTTGTCTTGTGTTCCAGTAACAATACCGAGAAGCAAAACTGCACAAGATATTGTTTTTTATTTAATTTTTTACCCAACTGGCATCTTTTAAATTTTAAGCATAACTCAAACTAAGCTTAATTAAGTTTATGCTTTAAAAAATACCAACTTGATTCAATAATATACTCTTTTATAATGCATTTCATATTCTCATGATATAAATCCTGTTATATTAAACAAACTTGCTTCTCAAATAAATGCATCTAGTTTTAAAGACATTTAGAAAGTTTTACTGGAAAACAAAATACAGAGTAATACAATTATGTTTTGTGGAAGGGGTTTAAATTAGCTGCATAAGTCCTGAATAATCTCAGGTTGTTGAAAGCAAGCTTTTAAAGCAGAAGAAGGATAACTCACTCGGAGCTGATGTCTAATACGAGCCGTTGATCTCCATTACGCTCAGATCTCGTATCTCTGCTAACACACCGGACATTTAGCTGGACCTCCAGTAGCCTCCCATTAAAATCAAATACAATTAAACTAAATGTGCTCTAATGAGTTTCCAATTCCACTCGCGGTTCTGGCTGTTCAGCATTGACTTCTATAGTATCTGGCTTGTGCTGCAAATGGTGACTGTATTTCATGAACTCACTGATATGCTCCAATCCTGATATTTAAAGGCATAGATCAATCAAAAATATAATATAATTGATTCAGTGTCTCATTAACATGATGCAGGACGACTGACCCTGTGATGAAGCCTATAAATGCAGTTATATGAGCCTAAAATTCAATATTTTTTGAATGATGTTTATTGATTAGTTTACTGATAACATATATGCACATTAAACTCAAATTTATTTTGAATATTATTTCATGCTTTAAGAGTTTAATTTTCGGCTTACATTTTTAAGCAGTGATTATTAATTATTATGTGACTTTTTAAATGGTTATTTAACAATTATAATATATAAACAATATAATGATGACAAAAGTACAACAGTTATTGTTTTCCAGTGTTGGGGACGTTACTTTAAGAAAGTAATTAGTTATAGTTACTAGTTACTTCTCACAAATAGTAACTGAGTTACATCATTATAAAAGTAACTAATTACCAGGGAAAGTAACTATTGCGTTACTTGAAAAAAAAAAAAAATCAAATGTCAAATAACTTGGATGCCCCAATATTAAATATGTTAAATGAATGGAATGGACACTAAATAGAATAAATTATTATTATAAAACATTGTACATTAATCAACACTATTTATCTACTGACACTTAGCATCAGTTAGTCAAGCATTATAATATGATATTATGATAATTTAGCATTATATGATGATAGAACTTTAGTAATTAGAATAACCAAGTATGAATTCATATTTGTCATGTTGACTGAACTTAGGACTGGTGCTTAAGATATTGTTTGTCATTTAGTGTTTCTATAAAAAAAGGGGGAACAATTGATAAGATAACAAAACTACTACGAATTATACCACTAATAACAATATAAAACACACTAAGGATTAATGAGCTTCTGGGTTCATGAATATTAATCAGGTTGTCTGCGTTCGCTCGAATTGATTCGCTGAAATCAAAACAGGGATGATAATAGGTGAGCTCCGGCCAATGAGATTGTCGTTTGCGCATTAGCTCCGCCCACTAACAGGGAACCCGGCAGTTCTTAAAAGCTGAAGAATTCCAAAGGAACTCCGTTATTTTGACACGAAAACACAACAAAGAATATCGTTTACATGTAGCGCGTCAATTCTGCATGTTATGAAAGACTCTCTCGCTCTGTGTTTTTTTATATATATTTCTCGCTCTGTAAAGACTCTCTCGTGTGTGTGTGTGCGTGTGTGTGTGTGTGTGTGAGAGAGAGAGAGAGACAAAGCTACGGCGAGCCGTGCGCTTCACACTAGAGTTTACGGTACGTCAAATACAGCTACACTGCGCATCCATTCAGATGAACTGAAAAATAAAATGATAATAATATTATAGTAACGCCACATTTTATTGTCAGTAACGGTAACGGCGTTGTAACGGGGGAAACAGTAATTAGTTTGATTACTCGTTACTGAAAACAATAACGCCGTTAGTAACGCCGTTTATTTATAACGCCGTTATTCCCATCACTGATGTTTTCATAATATTGTGTATAGACACTTGTTATATTGTATTGTAATGAAGAACAATAAATATTGTTTAACAGTATCAGTAGAGTGTATCTGCCCAATATCTGCACCATTGATAATGTGATATTGATTTTACACAATGGTTTAATAAACAAAGGACATTTTGTAACATTTTATACATAATATTGTCTGTTTTTGCTTAATTTCGCAAATGATAATAGTTCAGAACAAAGCCATAAGTTTTGTTACTAATCAGAAATAATCAGTTGAGTCAATAATTCAATGATTCATAAGCAGTCATTTCTGATTGAATCATCTGTTTGAATGAATCGGTTGAATCATTGATTCAATGACTCACTCGTTAAGAAAGTGACTTGCTGGTGATTTCAGTTTAGTTTTAGTTTGAGAGTATCATTTCATTTATCATTTACTATTGTTTTTATCAATATCTATTTATTAATATTATTTATGCAATGTTAAATCAAAACATTTATTTCTGTAATGCCATTTCAAAGCTTTTCTTATCTAACAAAATAATGATCTTTTGAGTAGTAATGTCTAATTAGTGTGTGTATATACTATATGTGTGTGTGTTGTTTTATATTTTATATAACTTTTCTCTATTCTATACAATGAAAGCATCTAATGCACAGGTATTGCCAAACTTCAACAAAGCAATAACTTAATAAATAAATAAATAAGCAAGCAAAATATAGGAATTTGAAATGGTGAATAAATGTTTTTGGTCTGATTTATTGTGCATTTTTCATTATTGAATTATTCCTTTGAAATTAATCTGAAATTTTAATTTAGCTCCGTCGTGGAAAGAAAATTATTATATATACAGTATATACATAACCATCAAAGCTGATGTGACAGCAAAATAGATGTTTTTGGGAAAAAAATTATAATAATAAAAAAAAAAAAACAATGAATGAATGATGCATTTATATAGCGCTTTTATTGTGTATTGCCATACACCCAAAGCGCTTTACAATCATGTGGGGGGTCACTCCTCAACCACCACCAGTGTGCAGCATCCACTTGCAATATCATTATAATTAAAATATATATATATATATTTTTTAAAACATCTCTTTTGCTGTCACATCAGCTTTGATGTTTATGCAAAGCAGCTGAGCACATACAGTATGAATGAATGTTTACATAAAGTATTATAAGTTCACAAGTTTAATAATGTGACAAACAAACACAACATGTTTTGCTTCATCTTCACGTGTGGAAACGCTCCAGCGCCTGCCGCACTAATACCTCTGCTAGTCTTGACTCCTCATTTGTGATTCTTACGCTCTTCATTACAGCAAACTCTCGTTCTTCATGCCCGCTGAAATTGACTTCTTGTAAAATGTGCCCTTGCAATTATTTTGCATAATGCACGAGGCTCCGAGGTCCCCGACACTAAATTAATGTCAAGGAAGAAGGATGGCATCATCTATATTAAGATATAAACATATCTCACTTGAATGGCCACAGCCGTCAAACATATTTCACTGCGGAGATGGAGACGAAGCCCTCGGATCTCTGCGGCTGAACCTCGAGGATATCGTTATTATGAATCTATATCTCCCTCTTTATGAGGATATTGAGCAGTGTGTTTGTGTTCTCAGGGCAAACAGTATGATTAGATACATACTAAACTTTCTCTCTCTCACACACACACACACACACACACACTCACTCACTCACTCACTCACTCACTCACTCACACACACACACACACACACACACACACACACACACACACACACACAAACACACTCACACACTCAGTCACACACACACACACACACACACACACACACACACACTCACTCACTCACTCACTCACTCACTCACACACACACACACACACACACACACTCAATCACTCACACACACACACACACACTCACTCACACACACTCACTCACACACACTCACACTCACTCACTCACTCACACACACACTCACTCACTCACTCACACACACACACTCACACACTCACTCACACACACTCACACACACACACACCAGCTCCATTCCATATCCGTTCAGCACACAGTTTCATCAACCTAAAGCTGGCTGAACTTCAACAAGTTATTATATTGCTCTTGTATGCTGTGCGAATGTGGCGTAAGAACAGTGATGCATTATGATGGCCTTGCTTTACAGCCATCCGAGCGGATGAAATACGGCTGAGGCAGCACATGGAGTGTGTGGAACATGTTCAACTCCTCGCTTAATGACATCTGGGCTCTGTGCAATGAAATAAATGTGTGTGCATCTGCAGATTTCCAAACACTACAGCAGATAATGCACAGGCACACAGGGGGCTTTGCTTCTGGGACCACGCAGGTAACGATTAATCCAGTTATATTTCACACACTCAGGCAGTTTCCCCAATTAAACACATCAAGATTTACATTTACATTGGAGGTCTTTATTACTGTCATCGAAGTTTGAGTGCATTCAGTTAATGTTGACAATATTTTCATGATGTTTTCATGTCTTTGGAATAGAGCTGGTGATGTAACGTATAGCAGTTTAATATTTAAATAAATATCTAGGTGCATTGCAATATAGGTGGCAGCATTATTTTAAATAATTGAAATGCAATTATATACTACCGTATACATGTAACATTACTGTATACTACCGTAATGTTACATGTAATGCCCAATACAGTTTTTGACTGTATATACTATAGTAGGGGAGCTTACTGTTAACCAATTTTAAAATCTTTAAAATCGTCTTTTACCGTTAAAATCTGTCATTTTTTACAGTGTACAGTTTTTTTATGTTTTTGAAAGAAGTCTCTTCTGCTCACCAAGGCTGCATTATTTGATCAAAAATACAGTAAGAATTGTGAAATAATATTACAATGTAAAATAGCTGTTTTCTATGTGAATATATGTTAAACTGTAATTTATTTCTGTGATCAAAGCTGTATTTTCAGCATCATTACTGCAGTCTTCAGTGTCACATGATCTTCAGAAATCATAATAATATGCTGACTTGCTGCTCAAGAAATATTTCTGATTATTATCAATGTTGAAAACAGTTGTGCTGCCGAATGTTTTTATGAAAACTGTGACACATTTTATTTTTTTCAGGATTCACAGATGAAAAGTAAGCTCAAAAGAACAGCATTTATTTTATATAAATATGTTGTAACATTATAAATGTCTTTACTGTCACTTTTGATCAATTCAATGCATCTTTGGTAAAAAAAAAAAGTTTTGAAAAGTAGTGCTTAAAAATAAAACAATAAAATTAAATTAAATTAAATTAAATTAAATTAAATTAAATTAAATTAAAAATAAAATAAAATAAAATAAAATAAAAAAATAAAACTTTCCAAGAGCTGCTCAGTAGCATTCAGTCACCATCTCTTTTGATCAGAACACTGCAATGTGATCTAGTGATAGTAATTTTCTCTGCGCAGAGTTCATTAGTGGAGCGACGCATCCATAAATGTACATGCAAGAGACATCATTCACTTCTTAACACCTCCTGAACCCATTGAACCCATTTTGAACCGGTTTTCTGCACACAAATCCGCTGGTACACAATACGTTTTGTGTGAGTCCCAACTCTACACCACTTCACTGTTTCAATTGGCTCTCTGCATTGACAGATTGTTGAAACATGTCAAATGTGGTATAGCAACATACTTATGCTGAGAAAGCTTGTTAATGCCCAGAGGGATGATATCATTTACTGCTGGGCACAGACACACTGTTGTGTGAGTCATGAATTATTCAGGCCCGTGGAGAGGCGAGAGGCCTGTTAAACCACGTCTGAATATATGTATATGAAGAAAATTATTGTATTTGACAACCGCTCTCGGTGCATGTGACTCCAGACAGATGTTGCTGATGATTGATTTTGGCTCTTGTAATGTAGTTAACAAGTGTTCTTGTCATTGTTGACAAAACTTGAGTAAACAATGCATCAAACTATTGCTGCGGTTTGTGTGGCATATATGATGCTCTAGAAAGGTTTACCGGACTGATTATTATTATTATTATTTTTTTTAAGCAAGTAATTGTCATATTAGTGCACTATAAGAAAACACCAACACAATCCCATGGTAATTCATAGCTATTTGTGACCATGGACCACAAAAGCAGTCTTAAGGTGCTGGGGTATATTTGTAGCAATAGCCAAAAATACATTGTATGAGTCAAAATTATAGATTTTTCTTTTATGCCAAAAATCATTAGGATGTTAAGTAAATATCATGTTCTATGAAGATATTTTGTAAATTTCCTACCGTAAATATATCAAAACTTAATTTCTGATTAGTAATATGCATTGCTAAGAACTTCATTTGAACAACTTTAAAGGAGATTTTCTAAATATTTAGATTTTTTTGCACCCTCAGATTCCAGATTTTCAAATAGTTGTATCTCAGCCAAATATTGTCCTATCATAACAAACCATACATCAACGGCTTATTTATTCAGCTTTCAGATGATGCATAAATCTCAATTTTCGAAAAATTTACCCTTATGACTAGTTTTGTGGTCCATGGTCACATTTTACGTTTTGGCAAATTGGTGGCTAAGTTGTATGAATTGGTCTCATTCATACGTTTCTGTACATCTTATTTATTAAATTTTTCTAAAAAACATACTTTTTCAAATCTATATGAAATTGAAAACAAACAAACAAAAAAAAATAGTAGAAACATGGATAATATCACAGCAGAAAATTACCAGTGTTTTCCATTTATGGACATTTCCATCAATCCTCAAACAAAACACAATACAATGTATAATTCATACAGCTGTGAAAAATCAATATGGAAAATGTATTAATATAAACAAGGAACATTGTGTTGTATTTTTACTAGTGCTGTCAAACGATTAATCGCATCCAAAATAAAAGTTTTTGTTTACATAATATATGTGTGTGTGTTGTGTATATTTATAATGCATATATAAATACACACACATGCATGTATATATTTAAGAAAAATATGTAACGTTTATATATTAAATATATTTTTATATGATATAAATTATATGAATATAAATATATACATGTAAATATTTTCAAAATATATGCTGTATGTGTGTGTATTTATATATACATAATAAATATACACAACACACACATATATTATGTAAACAAAAACATTTATTTTGGATGCGATTAATCGCGATGTGACATAATGTGATATAATGATATAAGAGATATAATGTGGTAAAACATCTTCTGTAATATAAATAAAATGTGATTTGTTGCTAAAAATGTTTAAGAAAATGTATTTCATTAAAATACACAAATACCATTAAAGTAATAAAATTGTGTTTTGGCAACAATAACAGTGTACTTACAGCAGATACCTATTGAGTTTGTTTTTATCCCATAATTCTTAAAAAAAACTACTTGTAAACAATCATTAGTGAGATGTTAACTCAATTTACAAAAAATAAGTCAGAATTGTGATAAATTCATGATTCTGAGGGTATGTTTACACAACAACAATTGACACAAAACACAAGTTTTTCCTTACTGTTTTAAGAAAGTTTCACATACAGACAGCAATGCTGTCAAAGTGATTCGTGATCACACAGATCTGTGAAAATGACTCAAAACGCTGTATTAAGCACAATGCCAGGCCAGCAGGTGGCGATGTCTCTCTGTAAAGAAACACTACGCACCTGTGCACATCTCTATAGGCTGAACATGTAAAACACATGCACATGACGTCACCGTTTTCACACATTCGTGTTTTTATAGTTTACACAGATATGGTTAAACTGTGATTTCCAACGTGATCTCATAATTCGTATGTATTTGATGTAAAATGTGGTTCTACAAAACGTACATTTACTTACATATTTACCGACACTAAAATGTACAATACTGATGTATTTACAGCATCTAAATGTACAAATATGTATTTTCAGCATTTTAACGCACAATACTGATGTATTGACGACACCTAAAAATTAATCCGAATGAATATTGGAATCGCGGCGTTAAATTTATTAGTATTGTTTTCAGTTGTCATATCAATTGCATTATGTTTTCAGTTGCATTATTAAATTGTTTACTTGTTTACTTAATATTAAATTATTAAGTTCAGGGGCCCGTTTCAATAAGGAGGTTCAACCAACTCTGAGTTTAATCTTGAACTCTGAGTTGACTTACTCTGAGATGGGAAACTCTGAGTTTTCGGGTTCAGAACAGCTGAATTGTGTTAGTTTACTCAACTCTAAGTAGGTTGACTCTGAGTTTAATCTTGAACTCTGAGTTGACTTACTCTGAGATGGGAAACTCAGAGTTTTCGGGTTCAGAACAGCTGAATTGTGTTAGTTTACTCAACTCTAAGTAGGTTGACTCTGAGTTTAGCGCGTGCACCACGACTATGAAAAGTCATGATCAGCGGAGCTCCGAAATTACGATTCACCATGGCAACAGCTCCCGCCAAAAAGACGTCAGCACGCATACTTCCGTCAATGCATAACTTTAATTCTTAATAACTGTCAATAACTTAATAACCGTTATAATATCAGCGGTGAAAACTGTAAATTATTGAAATAATATTCATTTTAATGGTATCCCATGGCCACAAAAAAAAAGAAAGAAAAAAAGAAGAAACAAGAACGTGGCAGCAGCTAAAAATGAAGTATAAAAACACAATTCAATCAAGGTAAAGCTTTAAACATGAAAGGTTCATGAGTGTGCGCTAAATTACTTTACAAACATTTGACATTAAATATCATTCAATGTCTATTTCAATGCGCTGCAGCTTTTTCCACATAGTCTAACACTTTTTTCACATAATTAAATATTTCTAATAATTATTAAATAAATTCACATAATTATAATCATACATTTCTTAATTAGAGTAATACAATTAACTACTGACTTGTAACCTGCAGCAGCACCACTGACAGATGAAGAGGAGATGCTCAAGTATTGGAAGATTTCTCAAATCCAAAAGTAAAAAGAATAACTTTTGCTTTTGCATTAGGAAATAAAGATGACCAAAAAATTGTGAATAATTAGTTTATTTAACAGCTGTGGTGGTGGTTACGGCTAGTACTACCAATCTGGCATCCTTCCATTCCATACAGTAATCAGTTTCATTTTCAGAAGGTGTGATGATGGGGATATGCTTGTCATCAATGCATCCAAACACACTGGAAATCCTGAAGGAAATTCTGATTATTGGGTTACTTCCAGACGTCACAGAAAGATGTTATCAAGTGAACGTCATTTATCAGTTTAGCCTCATTCAAACCGATTTCTACACCACTGACCTACAGTCCTATGATACTCCTCTTTGACGGATTTGTGCCCAGGATAAAGTTCTCAGAATGAGTGTGAGGGATGCACACTTTCCTTAAAATCTGCATACAGGATTTAAAATGTGATAAATAATAATCTCCGATGTTTTAAAGAAAACTACCATTTAAAATGGGACCGCTCAAATAAATATGCACATGAATACGGTGTAAAAAAAATATAATAAAATAAATAATATACAGTATTTAGTCTTGTTTCCATGAAGGAAAAAAAAAAACGAATTCAAGTGATTTTTTTATTTTATTTTGCAAATTATCTGGCAATGCGGTAATAAATTAAAAATAGCCCATTCTTGTTTCCGTTTGCATTAAGATTATTTTTCTTACCCTATGGAGAGCACTTTTATATTTTAACAAGACTAAATATCTAGAAAAAAAATTTATCTATAGAAAATGCATCTTAACTTAAGAATTTTTAAATCTTTGTACTTGAAATAAGACAAAAATACTCAGTAAGAAAAGCAATTTTGCAGCGTGAATGAATGAATGAGGTATTAAAACATCGCTTACACTTTAAAAAGGGGAGGAGACGGAAAGAATCTCTGGGTTTACCGAAGAAAACCTGCTCCCGACCAGGTTAGGTTCACAGCGTAAGTTACCACGGTAACTGACTCTGAGTATAAGTTACCTCTCTTTCTGAAACGGGCTTGACTTACCCTGCTTTCCCGGGTTTGACAAACCTCCCATTTTGAAACGGAAAACCCAGAGTTTCCCTCATTTCAGGGTTAACATACTCAGAGTTTCCACTTAACCTCCTTTCTGAAACGGGCCCCTGTTCTGTGGGATTCTGCTGCCATCTTGTTTCGAAGAATAGGCCTACATAATGGTAAACAAAACTACACTTTAAAACATTTCTGCAATCGTTTAACCATTACTTATCATGTAATATTTGCTTTTTTTGCCATGGGACACATAGGTTTTCTCCGACATAATGTGACTGAAAATAGAACCATAAAATACACCAAAAACACAAAAGATTGCAACATGCCGTGTTTCTGTTGAGGTGTGTTTTAATGAGAAATGCGTGTCTTCACGGAGTGGATCAGGATAATAATCTGGATAATATTTTCTGTGATTAACGACTTAAATTCTGCTCTGCACCTCACACAAACCTACTGTATTCCACCAGAGAGGACTGCGGCTCAACACATCGCCATTTGGGCTGCTTTTGACACTTTTGCTATAAATAAACGATTGTGATTGGACTGATCTGTCTGTCATGTTTTTCTTATACTGTGCAGAAATAGTCATGGTTAGGGTTTAGAGGTAGGAGTGGGATTAGCGATTATAAAAATATATTTTTAATTCTATATAGTTACTAAAATGGTCATTTCCCTGCATATTTTGGTCAGTTACGTTTTATATATTTTTATATTCATTATAAAATGGGTAGGTTTAGGTTTGGGGGTAGGTTAAGGGGTCTAAAAATCTAAATTGCTTATCGATAAAATGATAAAAATGCATTGATACAAATATCTTAATGATAGAAAATACATGTAAATATTTTAAGTTTTTAGCTAAAAAAATGTTGCGATTTGTACGTTTTAAACGTTGAAATACGTCTAAATTTTACGTTTTAGCATCAATAAAAACTTACAAAAATTTATGTTTTTTGCTTGTAAATGTTACGTATTAATATCGACGTATAAACAATGAGACCAGGCTGTAATTTCAA
Organism: Schizothorax lantsangensis; assembly: GCA_027422415.1. Classification (NCBI taxonomy): domain Eukaryota; kingdom Metazoa; phylum Chordata; class Actinopteri; order Cypriniformes; family Cyprinidae; genus Schizothorax; species Schizothorax lantsangensis. The sequence goes on along the minus strand of CM049863.1, from coordinate 1,600,684 downwards.
AAACTTGCACATGTTTTCAAATGTTTGTCTACATCTCACAGTTCTAAGTTTATATGTCACAAAGCTGACTTAATTTTTCCAAATTGCAAGAGAGTCTGACTCTGAATTGTGAGACATAAACTTCATAAAAGTCAGATTGTGAAATAAAGTCTCAGTTATTTTTTTATTCCATCGTGGAAACAGGCTTCCATAGACACCAGTAAATGCTAACTGCTAAAGCTAACCATCCAAACACTGATGCCTCGATGCTGCTTCATAAATTCTGCAGTCACATAAAGGGTTCATAAATACATTCAACAGATAATTTAAGGTTTGTGAGGGTCTGAAGCAATGCTTCAAGCTTTATTATTCCCAGGGATGAGTATATGTTGCATTATTAAAAGACCTGCTTTCCTCTGCATTCAGCACATCCACCCACTGTATTATTTGCTAAAGGGACAAATAATATGGTCTGCTGCAGTTGTAATGGACAGCAGGTGAATGACAGAATAAGAACACATAGTGCTGCTCCTCAGCTCTGACAAGGACGAGAAATGAAACCCGCAGCACGGATATATTCTGCTGTTGCTTGACTGATTCAGGCTGGTCATGGATTAAAAACTAATGCAAAGAAATCATCTGAATGTTGTGATGATGCATTATGAGTCTGTGCTAGCTGATAAAAAAATAATAATAATAATTATATATATATATATATATATATATGTGTGTGTATGTGTGTGTGTGTGTGTGTATGACCATGGACCACAAAACCAGTCATAAGGGTACATTTTTCGAAATTGAGATTTATACATCATCTGAAAGCTGAATAAATAATATTTCCATCGATGTATGGTTTTGTTATGATAGGACAATATTTGGCTGAGATACAACTATTTGAAAATCTGGAATCTGAGGGTGCAAAAAAATCTAAATATTGAGAAAATTGCCTTTAAAGCTGTCCAAATTAAGTTCTTAGCAATGCATATTACTAAACAAATATTACGTTTTGATATATTTACGGTAGGAAATTTACTAAATATCTTCATGGAACATGATCTTAATATCCTAATGATTTTTGGCATAAAAGAAAAATTGATAATTTTGACCCATACAATGTATTTTTGGCTATTGCTACAAATATACACCAGCGACTTTTTTGTGGTTAAGGGTCACATATAGATATATATATATTTCTCACATGCACACAATCACATGAAGCTTTAGAATGTGTTCACACTTTATTTTAATGTCCAATTCTCACTATTAACAAACCATTAACTATGCCTTTTGCCTCAATAATCTCCTAATTTGCTGCTTATTAATAGTTAGTAAGGTAGTTGTTAAGTTTAGGTATCGGGTAGGATTAGGGATGTAGAATATGTTCATGCAGAATATGTGCTTTATAATACTAATAACCAGCCAATATGTTAATAATAGGCATGCTAATAAGAAACTAGTTAATAGTGAGAATTGATCCCTAAACTAAAGTGTTACCGGTGTTTCTGATGCTTTATGTATTTTTATATTTCCACGCAGCCACAGAGGATGAAGGGAATATTGTCACTCAAGCCTTTTGAATCATAGACGAATTAAATAAGAAGTATTTTCACAAGCTTTATAGCTGTTCTTCCACCAAATCTTACAGTCAACATCTCCAAGAATTATTGTCATCAATACCCGTGTGTTTTCTTCATAAGTCGGGTTGTGACCTCATAAACCCGCCAGTGGTTACAATGCTGCTGTCCCAAACAAAACTAAAGCAAATACAATTACCTAATTACTTAATCAAAATATTTGCCACTGTACTCTGTAGTCTGGACACCTATGTCAATCAATCATTCTTTCAATCAATCAATCAATCAATCAATCATTATTTCAATCAATCAATCAATTAATACATCAACAAATCAATAAATCATTCTTTCAATCAATCACTCAATCAATCAATCAATAATTATTTCAATCAATCAGTCAATCAATCAATCAATCAGTGATTAATTAATTTGATTAATTCATTCAATCAATCAATCAATCATTATTTCAATCAATCTTCAATCAATCATTCAATCAATCATGCATTCAATCAATCAATCAATTAATCAATCAGTGATTAATTCATTTGATTCATTCAAATGGCTGATTGATTCAGGAATGAAGTAAATGGCTCTCTTTATTAATTGGATCATTGAATCATTCACCCAATTCATTCAAAACGTGGATTCATTCAGAAATGGTGTGTTGCTCAGTTCTGCTGTGGCTTTAATAGATCATATTTGCATTGGCAAAACTGACAATATTGTGTCTACAATATAACACAACATTAAGTTCTTATTTAGTGACCTGGGGGCGTATTACAGAAAGATCCTAACTTTAAAATCTTATCTTATCTGTTTGGTAACCATGGTAAATTCAGTAAGGATCACATTTAGGACCAAAGCTATTAAAGAACAACATTTTCTAATGGTATCTTAACTACAGATAGGAAAGAGGTATCACAGAAACCTCCTAACTTGACAAAATCTTGAAAACTGTCTTAAATTTAGAGCGACCCCACAGCTGTCCTAACTTCTAAATTATTTGAAAGCTAACGGAAAAACCGCTTACAATTGCGCCGCTCAATTTTATTTTCTTCACAGACTCAGCTGTACAGTTAATACTCAACTCTTGCCCACTCCCTGTCTATGTCTTTGTGAGTGAGTAAAATTACTAAATAGTATCGGCTTTGCCTTTTCTACCAAACTTATCAAGGTTTCAATTTCGGTTTTGTTTATCCATTGTTTCCCTCATCAGCAGCTCAAGCGGTGTTGTTTGCTTAGTGGTCTCGCGTAGCCAGAACTTCAGACTGATGGCTGAAGGTCTGGAATAGATGACAGCATTTATTGGCCATGAGGCCGTTTGACCGACATGTCAAACAACCAATCACAGTTCGTTTCATTCAGAGTCACGTTTCGGTGCGTGGAAATGTCACCACAATACCAGACCGGTGTCTGAAACTCTCGGACGTATTTTAAAGATTCTATGCCGCGAACTTTAAATATTTCACATACTTTTGAAAATCAAGCGTTTAGTTGATCCTGATAAGCGCTCGTCGTCACATTTGTAAACACGACGGCTTTCTTCTTTCGTGAGGGGGTTTGGCACCACGGCATATTTGTTTCCAGGCAGAACGTTAAAGAACGCGACACACACGTCTCCCGGAAATCCTGTATAATTCAACCAATCCGACGACGACTTCGACACTCCTGAAGTATTTCCAGATAAGTGGTACATATGCATCAGACGTTTAGCCAACGGTCCGTGGACGTGACGTCTGAGGCTGAGACTAGTTGCTTAGTAACAGACCTGAGAGTAGATTGTCGAACTTGATGATGCCATTTAAGATTTCCTAACTAGAGATAAGATATGATTTTGTAAGATAGGATAAGAATCCATAATCAAGTTAAGATTTGCTTCTGTAATACGGATTTGCGAAACGTCTTAATTTAATGTATCATATCTTAAGTTAAGACCTAAGATAAGAAACACGCCCCCTGTTGTATAAAATCAATATCAAATTTGCACATGTGCTATTTGGGACTAAAACAGCACTCGTGGTATTGCACTCTTTGCTCGTGTGATATTGCATAACTATATCATATGACATAAATATGAGACAAAAACTCATACTGGGGCGTTTTTGCCCCAATCTCTTGAATCTTAGAGGCATATACCTGCATTCTACAGGCTTCATCACGCAGTGAGTTGTTGCCTTGCATCATGTTCATTAGGGGTGGGAATCTTTGGTCACATCACGATCCGATCCGATCCGATTCTGTGAGTCACGATCCGATTCCAGAACGATTCTTGATCTGCTTTTTCCCCCCCTTATTAATTAATTAGTTTACCAACTTGAGAATCTTAAAATCCTTACATTTACATATACAATAAGTAATTAAGTACTTTTTAAAATAATTACAAATTGATTTTTTTTTTTAAACAGTTGTATGTTAAGAATTTTAAACTAATATAACTTCAAAACATACAAGCAAGTAGCAAATAATAAAGAGGAGCATAGAAACAACAAGCAAAGAGTGCTTTCCGTATTTAAGATCATCTGAATGTTTTCATTCAAGAACCGAGTGATTTTTCTTCATCTATGGGGAGAGTGGGGATGGTTGCAACACTTTTTGCATTTCCTTTAGTTTCTCAGAGACTGTTTGCATTAGAAAGCCATAATTTTATTACAATAAAGCCACATCAGTCGGCTACTCACCCACATTGCTGTAACACATGCACATATTATTATATACATACAATTTATACTTGAATAGACAAAGTCAAATGTTGCAACTGACCCCACAACAGAGCATTCATTCAAATGTAATTAAAACCATTCTTAAATATCATTTTGCAGTTTCTTTATTTTATTGGTGCATAGAAATGGTCTTTAATAAGTTAAATTGGCTGTATAAAAACAAAGAATAGTAAATGGAAGAAAAAAAAAATCAAGTAACAAGTAACAACCTTGTCTTGGTTAATTATTACAATACAATACAATATATCAAAATATTAATTTAATCAGAATCAAGACACTACAATGTATTGATAGCCTACTTCTGTTAACATCTGTGAAAGGTTACTGAACTAAGGTCAGTTGCATGAACATAGTCACTAACTTAAGACTGTCTTAAGAACTAGTTTGACCAACTAGCAGTTAACCAAGTGTATCAATGTTGTGGTACGGGACAACATGTTGCAACTGTCCCTACACTTGACAGCCTGATAAAACTTGGTATAATAGCTTGACTCAAAATCTTTGACATGCTAGCTATGCCTATTAGAAGCTAAGAAAACACACATATAAATCATATGTTTTTAAAATGCTTCACGCAAACAACTTAGACAGCATGACAAAAAAAATCTGATTATTAAAAAAATACTTTTTTACCATGAAAATATTTTTTTATAAAAGGAATGGTCACATGTGCCTGATTTCATCCAGGGAGGATGGGGGGCTGATTTATCATGTGCAGTATGAATATCATCACTGTAGCTCATTCCTGATTGAAGAAATAAGCCATGTTGAACCGTCCCCACTCTCCCTACTGTTGTTTTTTACTATGACATCACTGACAGGGGGAGATCTATTAAGCTGCATTCACGCGCGGATCTCTTTTGAAATATAAGAAGTAATGTGGTTTGTCCTGTCCGTTTAATCCCTTAAGACATAACTGGCTATGTTTACATTAATTTTGCATCATTTTGAGACGCAAGTACATTAAACCACTTACACGGAGTCGCGCACAGCAGCATGTGCGAGCAGTCTACACAAACAAAGCGCGCGTCAGCATTTGAAATTGAAAGCAGCCTGTTAGTGAGGTTCATATTTTAAAATATATAAGTCCACTGCATTCCAAACCACATAAATGATGACTTCGTAGGGCATTTGTAAGGTAAATACCGATGGGCGAGACCGCACACTTCAAGTGTAACATCACACACACCTGTGCAATGAAGCCCGTGAATGTCCTTGTAATTCGCTTCAACCTTTCCGAACTATGAAAGATTATTTTACGGAAGGTTCGAGTGGTGTATGTGTGTGAGGAATTGGAAGCAAGCAGAATACAGGTGTTTCTAAAGCAAACTCAGCGTCATCGCACATCTGGTTAAAAACTAAGCTCAGAATCGATTCTGAATCGTTGGAGAGAGAATCGCGATGCATCGATTTTTTCTCCCACCCCTAATGTTCATGACCAATCAACTGTAATGAAATGTAAGATGACCTATGTACATTTTCATAACTAATTAAGCTGACAGGTTAAATTGGCAGCCCTATATATAATATTTTATAGCTGCAGATTATTTGCCGTGCATGAATTTGTGCTCATAGCTGTGAGATACTCCTCTATACTGGATCTGATGTCAGTCAGGATGATCTGAAGCTGCTGCTTCACTCTTTCTCTCTCAGACCCGAGGTGCTGATGTGTTTTTTTTAACACTGCAATTCATTCAAACTCAAACACTGAAGTTCAGCACACATTTGAAGGTTCAAATCGATGCATAAGGTTGACTTTTGCAGACCCTAACAAAGGAATATACTATAAAGTTAATGCATTCCAATCTTTTTCTTTGGGAAGCCTTTTATTAAAAAGTATTCCATTCAAAAACGTTGCATAAATATGATTTAGACCCAATCCCATTTCTACCCCTACACTTACCCCTCGTCTCGATTCCCTTTTGGTTGGAGGCATACTGTAGGGTTAGGGAGAAGGGCCAGATAGCCCTCCAAACGAAGATTTTTCGGGACCACACTTCAAACGAAGGGGTATGAGCATTATCAGCATAGACCGGCTGCGCGAGCGAACATCATAAATGTAATAATTTTTTGCATTAATAAATATTTTAATGAAAAGTCCCACGACATGCTTTCATGTCAGGGCCATAGCCACCATAGACATTGAGAGGGGATAGTCCCCCCAATAATTAGAAATCGCTAAACTTTTTTCTCAAATATGGCCATGTTGAGAGAGAGATGAAAGTTGCGTGTGGGATTGTGCATCTCTCTTCACAATGAGTGAGTTTACTTCAAAAACAGCAATATTATCCTCTCATTGCTGGAAAATATAATGTAGTGATTCAGTACTGAAACTATTTTATTAATAAAAGTCACGGGGCAGCGTTGACAAGTTTCTTTGCTCCTGATGTTTGTGTGTGAGCTGTGTGATCTCCGATATATATATACAGTGCCCTCCACTAATATTGGCACCCTTGATAAATATGAGCAAAGGCGGCTGTGAAAATAAATCTGCATTGTTTATCCTTTTGATCTTTCACTCAAAAAATTCACAAAATTCCAACCTATCATTGAAGTAAAACAATTGAGTGGGGAGAAAATCTCATTGTGAAATAACTGTTTTTCTCCAATGAATGTTGGCCACAATTATTGGCACCCATAGAAATTCTTATGAGTAAAATATCTCTGAAGTATATTCCCATTCATATTTAATATTTTTAGCACACCAGGGTGACTAGGAGCATGAAATTGTCCAGCCATGACTTTCTGTTCCACAGGATTATAAATATGAGGAACACAAAGGTCAAATTCCCTTAATCATCCATCACAATGAGAAAAACCAAAAAATATATTTCTGATGTGAAGAACAAGATTGTTGAGCTTCACAAAATAGAAAGTGGTTGTAAGAAAAGAGTTAAAACATTGAAAATCCCCATTTCCACCATCAGGGTAATAATTAAGAGGTTCCAATCAACTAAAGATGTTAAAAATCTGCCTGAAAGAGGACGTGTGTCTATATCGTCCTAATGCACGGTGAGGAGGAGTGTTTGAGTGGATAAAGACTCTCCAAGGATCACAGCTGGAGAATTGCAGAGATTAGTTGAGTCTTGGGGTCAGAAACCTAAAAAAAAAAATCAAACATCCCCTAAATCACCACATGTTGTTCGGGAGGGTTTCAAGAAAAATTGTCCTCACTCATCCAAAAACAAACTCCAGCAAATTCAGTTGTCAGACACGACTGGAACTTCAAATGGCACTGGCTTCTATGGTCAGATGAAACTAAAAAATGAGCTTTTTATCAGCAAACCCACCAGATGAGTTTAGTACAAACAGGGATAAAAAAGTACCCCATGTCCACGGTTAAATATACTGCTGGATCTTTAATGTTGTGGCCTGTTTTTCTGCCGGAGGTCCTGAACATCTTGTTCAGATGCATGGCATCATGGATTCTATCAAATACCAACAGATAAAAAATCAAAACCTGACTGCCTCTGTTAGAAATCTTATATTGGGCCGTGTGTGGATCTTCCACCAGGACAACAATCCAAAACAAACATCAAAATAAACACAAAAATGGGTCACTGAGCACAAAATGAATCTTTTACCATGGCTGTCTCTGTCCTCTGACCTGAACCCTGTAGAAGATGAGTGAGGTGAACTGAAGAGAAGCAGCACCGTCATGGAGCTGTGAATCTGAAGGATCTGGAGAGATTCTGTATGAAGAAATGGTCTCTGATCTCTTATCAGGTGTTCTCCAAACTCATCAGGCATTATATGAGAAAACTCAGAGCTGTTACCCTGGGAAAAGGACATTGCAATAATTGGGTGCCAATAATTGTGGCCAACATGAAATAGTGAAAGCATTTATTTCATCATGAGATTTTCCCCCCACTTTCAATTGTTTTACTTCAATGATAGGTTGGAATTTTGTGAATTTTTTGAATGAAAGATAAAAAGGATAAACAATGCAGATTTATTTTCACAGCTGCCTTTGCTCATATTTACCAAGGGTGCCAATATTAGTGGAGGACACTGTATATATATATATATATATATATATATGTGTGTGTGTGTGTGTGTGTGTGTCTGTGTGTGTGTGTGTGTGTGTGTGTGTGTGTCCGACGGCCTGGCTGTTTCATCATCAAAGAATAAGAGTCCGATTAAGTGAAGTTGACGGCTAACAAAAGGGGCACTAATGCAATCTATTTTTGCTTATAATAAACTGAAACTGGCGCGAAGGAGAGTGGGCTCGTGATTCAAGCAAAAAACTCTCCACTGGTAATTGGTTGCCTATTACTGGTGGCTTTTGTTAAAACCAATGTCCCAAAACACACTACAGGAAACCATTATTTAATGGTTTTAATGGTTAAAAGTTGATGGTTTGTAATGTTTGTAATGGTATGTGTTGTGGAAACCATTAGAATTTCTGTGATGGTTTCTATTGTTTTTTTGTTTGTTTGTTTTCAGCAGGGTCACCATGGGTTTTATGATGTTATTTGCCATAAATGCCATACACTTCATACACTTTGTAGTTGTGGTGGGCCTATTTGGGAGAAAATCCAGGGCCTTTTTTACTCCCAGTCTGTCCCTGGTGTGTGTGTGTGTCAATATAAGCAGCACATTTATACAGAACGGTAATTAAACGGCTCTAATGCACACCAGTATGGAAGCTAAACGACGTATGATGACGTGTAACGTTGCAGTAGTGTCCCATTTCTTAGGGGAGTATTTTCACCCCGACCCCTTGACACTCTTCTACACTCTGTTTCAAGGGACAAACTCTCGCAGCACCTTGTTGAGGTCTCAGCATCATAGCAGTGTTTTTAGCTCAGCCTGAGGTCATTTAGGATCCGCAGATGTGGTTACCAGCGCTGACAGCTGTTATTGATGGTCTCAGGCTTTAACCAGACGTCTCGTTTCCCCGTGAGTGACAGACTCAAAGCTATTCTTTCACTCACTAGAAATGGCGCTGGTCTTCCTGCATCCCTAAACACGCCTGGCTTTCTTCCTCCAGCCTCTGTTTCTCTGCTTTCAGCTGCCTCTTTGTCTTCTCTGTGGAGAAAGCCAGTCAAGCTGATACAGATCCGCCTCGCTTTGAGAGGAGCGTAACTTCATGCTTTGAAAGGTTCACCTGGCACACCGAAACAACAGGCAGCGTTTGCTGCCAAAAACGAGATTTCCACAAGAAAACAAGCAGGCTGCGTCGTGTCAACACAGTCTCATAAAGAAACGTCACTCTCGCGACTTTCATCCGGCGCCACAAACCCATCAGCCTCGCTCTGAATACAGAAACCACATTCAGACGTCACTCTCCGGCTACATTACCTCCATTACATTCCCAAAACCAAACTTCATTCATAACATGCATGATGTCCTGTCTTCATAAAACACAAATAGAGTTTTTCTGCAGATTGTCCAAGTTATTGTTATCCACACATTGAAAATGGACGATTTTGATTTGCAAAATTGACAAAATAACTATAAAAGTTGTCCATTCTGCACATAAACAAATCCATAACAGTGTTATTTTATTGTAATTGAGATACTATTATTGTTTTTGTTAATATTTTAGAATTTATTTTTAGATTATTTCAGTTAAAAAAAATTGTGTTTGCATTATTTTGTATTATATCTATTTTACTACATGTTAAAATAAATGAGAATAAGACATTTTGCATGTTGGCAACTAGCTGAAATAAAATAAGTTAAATTATTTTTTCAGTTTTTAATTTTATTTATTTATTTTTATTTTATTTGAAGTAATGGCTTTTTTCTGGTTTTAGACTTAGTTTTAGTTAACTATAATAACCTTGATCCATACTTGCTATGCCAACATACTTATGCTGAGAAAAAAAAACAAAAAAAAAAAAACACACACACACACACACTTGTGATATGATTTTTCATATAGGGGAAACTTTAACCTTGTGTAGTCTTGAAATGGTTTGTCATTGCTGAATTCAATTTTCTTAATGTATTTATGAAAATACATTTATTTATGTGTCCTTTAGGATATAGTTTTACCCTTCACCCAGACTTTTCATGTTAAACTCTTCATAAAAATATGAATTATGATAGAATAAATACCATAATCTAATCTGTTATGAAGTTATTGCCTTGTTTACCAAGGAGATTACAGTGAGATGCTTGAGACTGAGACATGATATGAGGCAAAAAATAAGGCTTTTATTAAGCCTTCCTAATTGCTAATCAAGCTGTAATTTTGTCAAATTTGGAAATATTATATAATAGTGTATTTGGGGTACATAAAAATCAAGCTGTGAAATTAGCCTTTGAGAGTTTTATTCCAAAAATTATAAATGTCATTTCCACCACAGAATCATTAGAAGAAAGAAAGAAAGAAATCTGATTATCCTGTGTTGTACTGTATGTACAGTATATACACTGTTGTTACTGGACAAATTAAACTAGTGCAAGTGTGTTTTAAGAGAGTTTATGACGTCTTGGGCCAAAGGTATCTACATTTGAAGGAATATCCATAAATAATATAAATATCATAAAAACATGTGGTTAAACCCACTTCAGTGTTTTGCATCATTTACACATCATAATATCTGAAGTACACTGAGGCTTTGAGGGATAATTCACTTATCATGTACTTTTCTTTCTTTCTTTTTTTTTAACAATGAGCTAATTTTATTAACTTTGTCATACTGTACAGGGTAAGGACAATACTTTCATGTCTCAGGTTTCTGTGAATCGCATCATTATATTTTGTCCTTCATGTAAATGTAAGTGAAGTTCTGCATGCATTATTTTATATTCATTATTTACTCTTTCATTGTAATATAAAATGGACTTTCAAGGATTGTAATGTGGATAGAGTGATTATTCATTTCTAGGCTGATATAATGCCAAATCAACTTTCAAGTTTTATTTTTGCTCGCCAGATTTGAGCTGTAATAATTACTCAATCATAAACACCAGTGTTATGGATTCCATATGGCTTTGATATCAGATGAGTATCACCTCCACCAATGCATCCAAGATACACCAACAACCACAAATCAACAAGGCTTTCCCTATAAGGTGTATTAGTATTATTTGAGGAGATCAGGCTTTCACCTTCAATCTCACTTCATTGATCACAACACTTGACTTGGAAAAGTCATTAGCCTGGGGGTTCACATACATTTTCCAGTCTGATATATGAATGTTTAAAGGTGCCATAGAATGCATTGATACAATATTTTAAATTGTTCTCTGATATCTACATAGAAGGTATGTGGCTTAGGTAAGGGCAAAAATTCTCCAGAAACGGTTTACATGTCCATTTACAACCCTAGGATTTCTCCCCAGAATGAAACGGTCTGTTATTGGCTTATTTGGAAGGGTCATGAATAATAATGTTAAGCTCTGCTCTGATTGGCTGTTTCACAGTGCGGCTCAGTGTTGAGCTCTGCTCTGATTGGCTGTTTCACAGTGCGGCTCAGTGTTGAGCTCTGCTCTGATTGGCTGTTTCACAGTGCGGCTCATTTCAGTAGCTCAAAGGAAGGAAACACAGGGAGGATAATATATATTTCAATTAGGGCTGTCAATCGATTAAAAAATGTAATCGTGATTAATCGCATGATTGTCATGAGTTAACTCGCGATTAATCGCAATTAATCGCACATTTTTATTTCTTCTAAATGTACCTTAAATTAATACTTTTCAAATTTTTAATATTCTAATCAACATGGGCATGGACAAATATGGATGCTTTATGCAAATGTATGTTTATTATTATTTAAACCATAGTCAACATATAGCATGAAGAGTATGTTTCAAAGGTCATAGATGTTTTTCAAAGAACTTGTTCATGTCTATTAGACACATGAAAAAAGAAATACCAGGGGTCCGTTCTTCATACGTCGCTAACTCAGTTAGCTGGATTTGATTGTTGCCGATTTCGCTTGATCTTGGATCATTTGGTTCTTTGAAGCTCATCCTGGACTTGCTGTCATAGCAACAGGTCCTTAAGCTTAAACCTGCTCGGGAGTCATGTAAACAGGATTAGATTGCTTCTTTTTAAGCAGAATTGATACTTATTATCTGCCCCAGCAAATGCTAATTTATTACAAGAGTACCCTACTGGTCCAGGGACAATAATTTAAAACAATAATCATTTAAAAATTTAATTTGAAAATAATATGACAATGTTGTGTAGTCTATAATACTATCGACACAGCCAATTTTACTCATTGAAAGATTTATTAGTGATGAAATAATTACTTTATAATTAGAGTCTTACACACATGCTACACATAATCTGAGCCGTGCATTAATTTGAGTTATGACAGATATTATGGGAGGGGCTTGATGGAGTGCAGGAGATGCAGATAACTCTAAGAAACTTTAATTAATGCTGTCAAGTAACAAATCTGCTTCAAAGATAAAATTAAACGAATTGCTAATTACAACATTGAAATAAAAATGTAAAGCCTGTACAAATACTAGAAGTCATAAATATAAATAATTAGGAATCATGTAAATAAATTACAAATAAATTAAAAACAGTGCACATTTCATTTATCTATTTACATCTCATTTATCTATTTATATCTATATACATTTATGTAGTTTTGTCCACTTGGATATTTCCTTATAAAGGTCCAGAAATTTGTCAAGTTTTTCGTCAGGTGTCTTTTTTAATGATATGATGTCATTACGTTGCTGTCTTGCAGCCAGCCAATCACTGCATTGCTGATCGTGGTTTCGAGTATCGATACATAACCCCTTTTCGGGGAACACGAGAACACGCAGTAATCTTAGACAACTTAATCCAGATATTTTAATCTAATACGCAAATTCGTTTGAAGAACCAAATTAGCCAGAGATCAGTTATCACGATTAGAAGATCTAGCATCTTTCAGATCATTTCAGATGTATTAAGCGACGTACGAAGAACGGACCCCAAGTTCCCATTACTTCTCTTTCTTTGCACTGAGCAATTTACTTACACAAACATGTTTACATTTTTGCACACAGGGCAGCTCTTCTTCTGAAAATGCAAAATGTACATTTATTATTTATTATTACATTTGTTTCCCTCTCTATGCCCACATACTGTATTTTGATGAAGCTAAATTCTCAATAAAATACACATACTGATAAAAAATGCATAGCCTGAATGCACTGTAAGTCACTTTGGATAAAAGCGTCTGCTAAATGCATAAATGCAAATGCAATAAAACTGTTTTCATTAGGTATATTTTACTGTTTCTGTTGTCAGACAATGGAATGAATATGAAATAGTGACTGAAACACGACCCATTAAGACTACATAACCAGCTCTCCTTTCCAAGATGTTAATCTGCACAAAAAAATCATGATAATCGCACCGTCGTCTGATGAAATCAAATACACATAAGATAAAGACAATAGCTGTGCTGTGATTTCAGCTATACTTGCATGTAAAATTAGAGAAGCAACATAGTATCTGTGATTAACTGAAAGCGCTGGTCCTCTCTGCCGCGCACTGAAGAGAAACTGAGCAGATGCAGAGAGAGAGAGAGAGAGAGAGAGAGAGAGGTGTGCGCACGCTGAACAGAGCAGACGCAGAGAGAGAGAGAGAGAGAGAGAGAGAGAGAGGTGTGTGCGCGCGCTGGGAGAGCAAGACCTCGCGCTCGCGCGGCAGTACCGGTGATTCTCAGAAACTAGGTTTGGGTGCTTTTTTGAAGGGAAAAAGGTCGCTAAAGGGGTCTGCAATGATGCTAAGTTGGCAACACTGTGCATCTCCATTTCTCCAACTACGGGTTGGGCCACGGGTCAAACAGAAAATACGCGCTGCGTTAATCGTGCGTTAAAAAAATGAGTGCCATTAAAATTAATTTGCGTTAAAGCGATATTAACGCGTAAACATTGACAGCACTAATTTCAATACTTTCTCACGCAGTTATATCGTTGGGTAATTATACTGTATATAAAGTGCAGGCATCAGGGAGCCGCTATTAATATGCTGGGCATTGAAACTATTTTCAAATGCATGATTGCGTTTTAGTTTCACTTTCACTTTCGAGATTCATGATCGCACGAACTCTGTTTATACTATGGAGCAGCAGTACTTACCACACATTTTACAAGATCAGATGCTTGTCAGTGTTGCTCAGGATCTGTAAATCATTCGCCATCATCCTCAGTCATCTCTCCTTACTCTGTTTATGTGGTAAGTGAAATCTTATGTACTGTAATGTAACAGGCTACTGCTAGCAAGGAGCTAACCATGTCCCTTTAGTGGCTCGCGTTATTTGCTTTCCGTGCCTTTCTGAATACAGACACCAACCCATCCCTGCACTTCACATCCCTGCACAGCCTGCAACATAACATTTATTTCCACGATCTGCTGTTTTCGCTGTTGTCCTCGCTTGTTTCTTCACAACACCTGCAGAACTTCTGATGATTCGGCTGGCGGCTGCAGAACATGGGCGGGGATATGCAAATGTTGGGGGCGTAACTATTAGTGATCCTGACTGTAACGTCACAGTTCTGATTCGCCTATTTTTCAGTGGTCTTTTGCATTCACAAGATTTACATAAGAAGGAGGAAACAATGGTGTTTGAGACTCACTGTATGTCATCTCCATGTACAGAACTCTTATTATTCAACTATGCCAAGGTATGACAGTTTTCCATTCTATGGCACCTATAAAAATGTGTTCAGTACTGACATGAGTTTAGTTCAGATCTTAAATGAAGCAGATTGTCTTTGACTGTTATAACGTGTCAAAGCTGAACAGAATTCATGTAAATACAAGTTTCCAAAGACTTTTTTAGCATCTATATTCTGCAGAATAAGATAAATTGTTCTAGATGAAGCTGTGTGCATGTGACATGATGTTGATCCATCAGATGTGTTTCAGATGTGCTGCTGCTAACGAAAGACTAAGCGATTGTCATTCATATGAATGAAACAGCTGCTCACACAGTCTTGCAACCATGTTTATTTTATTTCACAGACGATCCCAGAAGTACTGGAACCAAAGTTTATAGTTGTCTATCTGCACACTGATGTCTGTGGTACTGACCAAAAATAGAGTAAATCATCTTTGGAAACTAATCTAGGCTGGCTGTTTTGATGCCGCGATGTTTTATTCAACTAGATACGGCACTCAAGGCTTTTCCCTTTTCACCAGTCAGTCATCTTTGTGTTTGTGGGATAATGAGTTGATGGGTTAGTTAGTGAGAAATAGCTCTGACCGTAATGCATTGCAATGTACACATCATCTTATTGATGATAAGATCATTAAACAAGTACTAAAATCAAATTGTGTATTACATTATATTTAAGAACATATTCAATTAGATGATTAGAGAAGATATTTGGTGAAACTTTCACTAGAGTTTTCCCACAATAAACTCCTAATCGCTGCTTATTAATAGTTGTTAAGTTTATTCAAGTTTAGAGACGCAGAATATGGCTTTAATATGTGCTTTATAGATACTAATTAACAGCCAGTATGTAATATACAAGCTGAATACAGGAATACAGGAGCCTGATCGGGGACTTTGTGGCATGGTGTAGGTCTAATAGTCTGCAGCTCAACACAACTAAGACCAAGGAGATGGTGGTTGATTTTCGTAGGACCAGACCCCACCTGCAGCCTGTGTCCATTGAGGGTGTCTGCGTAGAGATGGTCCGGACATAGAGATACTTGGGTCTGGAGTTAGACGACAGACTGGACTGGTCCTCAAATACGGACACCCTCTATAGGAAGGGACAGAGCCGACTCTACTTCCTGAGGAGGCTGGGGTCCTTTAACATCTGCCAGAAGCTGCTGCAGATGTTTTATCAGACTGTCATCGCCAGGCGTTCTCTTCTATGCTGTGGTGTGCTGGGGAGGCAGCATTAAGAAGAGGGACACCACGTGGCTGGACAAGCTGGTGAGGAAGGCTGGATCAGTAGTTGGTGCTGAACTGGACACCCTGACATATGTAGCTGAGAAAAGGATCCTGTCCATCTTGGACAATGTCCACCACCCTCTGCACCAAACCGTCTTCAGGCAGAGGAGTTCCTTTAGTGATAGGTTGTTGTCCCTGGCCTGCTCTACAGACAGACTGAGGAAGTCGTTTGTCCCTCAGGCTATAAGGCTCTTCAACTCTTCCCTGTGAGCAGGACTTGAACTAGACTGTTCACGGATGGACATAGAATTGGAGAGCATTGCCGTCTCTTTCTGCGCACTATGGATACATAACATTTGCACTTCTCAAAAAAGTACTTTTATTTAAAAAAACATTATGCATGTTTCTGTTGTCTGTTTTTAATGTTGCTACTGGATATCTGAATTTCCCCTTGGGGATTAATAAAGTATCAATCAATCAATCAATCAATAAGCAACAAATAGTGTTCCCTAAACAAAAGTGTTACCCAATACTTTAAAAATCAATTAAACTGTAACTACTAATATATTTAAAAAGGTTAGAATAAATCCAGTCAGTAATGTTTTTCACTGTCATTTTATATTAGTTCACATTAGTCTAGGGCTGCTCGATTATGACAAAAATCATAATCACGATTATTTTGGTCAATATTGTAATCACGATTATTTAACACGATTATTAGCGGGCCGTATAACCAATTTTTTTTTTTTAATGCAAATCTAAAGTATTCAGTTAACAGCCTACTATAGAAATTGAATAATCAAATGTAAAATAAAACAGCGTAGTCTTCACTGTAAGAATTAAACTTAATTTGTTTCTAATTAAAGCTACAAAAGACCTTCTGTGAAGAGCAGTGAGTGATTTTGTCTTTGTCTTTTGTTGTTTGGTTAATATTAAGCACACAGTCGGAGCAGGAATATAGCGCGCTGTCACTTTAAGAGCCGCACGGATACAATTTACTGTTACACGCGTATTTTCAGTATCATCTGTTTACATTAATTTATTACATAACCGACGAGGGTTTACGTGAATAATCACTTAGCGCCGCATTTTGACACATTTTTGCGTGTATTTGAGCGTTTAGGAGCATACGTTCAGCTAAAGATGACTTTACATGCTCCGTCTCTGAGCGCATACACAGATATCCTCCTGAGGAACAGAGCAAGCTCTCTTTAAAACATTAATAAATCTAATCAACTTTAATAACTCAAGCATGTCTATTTTGCAAAAGTCACGTTACATGATTTTACTGATTTACACGTGAAAATGGGCTTTTATGGAGGAGTGAAAGCGCACTGCTGGAAAGGGGGTGGAATGGGGCGCCATAATCGTTTTATCTCGATTATTGTATTTTCATAATCGTTGGAGGCCGAAATCGAAATCGAAACTGAATTTCGATTAATTGCACAGCCCTACATTAGTCCATATTTTACATGTTTGCTAATGATTCAATAATGTTTCCAAATACAAACATAACTGAACATGTCGGTCTAATAAACTACATTTGTGAAAAAGAAGTACAGCATACTTTTAAAAAGAGCACTTATTATTGAAATAATATTTGAAGTGAATGTAATTTTTTGGACACTAATTTGAATGTTAAGTGCATATAAATGAAACGGTGATATAGTTTGAATTGATATTAAATGCAATTAGCTTTTTATTTGACCCACTTAAGTTTTGTAGTTGCAATTTAGTACATTTAAAATATATTAACTTTAAATGTAAAATGAAATAACCCACCACAGTTAAATTATAAACAAGTTCATATGCTTCAGTATGTTAGTCTACACATCAGAATAAGTGTCCTTAAAGCACAACAGATTATTAAAACATAATGATTTAAAATATACTTGAAAGTAAAACGGTTAATGTATATGTATAATGTATGTATGTATACTTAATGCCTATATGTATAAGGTAAAATAAAGGGTTATTAAAAGGTATAATGCATTATAATTATTCATAATGTGCATTGGAATGCATTATATCTTGTCTTAAATAATTATTACCCAAGTTTTAATTGCATAGTGTAACAATTAATTGATTAAGTGTTATAATGTATCATGAATGTATACGATTATTCATGAGGTTGTACAATGCATTATAAAGTGTATTGCAAGGCATAATTCATGCATTAAAACTACTTTTATAATGCATTATACATAAAGGCTTTAAGTAAAGTGTTACCAGTAAAATATATATATATTTTTTTTGAATAATTTTTTTGACATTATTGCAAAGTGCACTTTAAAAAAAATGTACTTGCACTTAAAAGTGTGCGTAGTTATTAAAATGCCCTCTCTTTAAGTACACTTAAGTGGATTTTTCAATAGTGTGTTATTTGCAAGTACGTGTTTTTAAATTTAATTCTGAGATTATTTCAGTACAAAACACTTCTTTTTCAGGTATTCACATAATGCATTTCACTTTAATTCTACACATATTACAAACTCACACTGAGGAACTCGATCAAAACATTTCACGATTAACTTCTCTAACGTATATTTAGATTAAAGCGCTAAAGTTTATCACATCACAGTGTTTTTGTGTGAGCAGGACATGCATGGACGAAACCTCTCATTTGACCGTTTATAACGAGAGAGACCAGAAATCAATCAAGAGCATTGATCAGGGCCGGGTTCCCGATAACGATTGATCTTAGCGCTTAAGAGCGTTTTCAACGAGTCATTTTACGAATGTTCGTTATTGTTTCACGTGCGTTTCCCAAAAATGCACTTAACACAATCTCACGTAGCCGTGCTTTAAGAGCTGCTTAGGAGTCGCTATCCGTTGGTCAAGTGCTGAAATGTCAAGTTATAGAATGGCTTGTGTTTGTAGCACACGCTCGTTTATTGAGATGTTAACCTAATGCTGCGTTCCAGACAGCTCGGATAATATAATATAATATTGATAAGTATCATATTAATCTACTATATATAATAATACAAGTATATTACATAAATGGTACATTAATATTATACTTGTAGATTATATAGTATATAATATCTGTAGAGATGTTATTTCTGGGTCCAATACATGTCTGGTTTTCGTCATTGACAGATTTTTTTTATTTTATTATTTCATCCCTATTTTTCCCAGTCTTTGAAGCATATTTCCTACATTATTTATTTTCTCCTTTTTTTCAGTCATTTCTATTTATGTATTTCTATTTTTGTTTTCTGCCATTTTTTATTATTTTATTTATAAATTCCTTAAAAAAAAAAGTAATAAAGTGTACAATAAAGTACAATCAGAAGCTTTAATTATAATCACATTGCACTTGAATGAAGTTAAAGGTGTAATCTGCCGATTGTCCTGCAGGACAATAATAATAATAATAATAATAATAATTAAGTCTTCTTACGATGCACGTCGGGCTTTACGATTACTCCAGAGCACTCGTAGATCTACGATGATATTCAAGTACTACTTAAGTTACGATGCTTTTGGGATACGGTCCGCAAGTCTAAGATGATTCGTGCGATCGTTTTTACGATCAACTTAAGCTTACGATGCTTTTGGGAAACGCAGCCCTGATTAATCTGATTCTGTCACTTTAATGTGAAGAAACTCATCTCCTTTGCTCATGAGCCTCATCATCTCTACAGGGTCACAACCAGTGTTGGGCAGTAACTAGTTACTGTAACTTAGTTACTGTAATAATATTACTTTTTGCAGTAACTAGTAGTGTAACTAATTACTAATAAGATTTCAGTAATAATATTACAGTTACCATCCATAAAACAGCTTAGTTACTTTTGATCCTCAACCCCGCTGATTTAAAATCCAACAATCAAATAATTCCTAGATTTATTTTCATAATTTTCACGACTCACACATACATGTGATGTCCTCAGTGCAGCAGACAAGCTTGGATGGAATATGGAAAAGCTTACATTCAGCAGATAGAAATATTGCATTATATTGATTTTGTCAAGAAAAAGATGATCTGAACACTGTTGTGTATTACTTTACTCTGGCGTTACATCCCTCTGATCAGCACGTGCTACATTATATTACTATAATTAAACATCTTTTTGGAAAATTAAACAGTTTCTTACAAACTTATGTGATTTCATAAAATACATAATGCAATATAATCGTATATGGGAAACGGATAAATTACAATTAGCTTCAAGCTACACATGACAGTTAATGAGATTAATACAACATGTTTGTAATAACTTCTGAATGCGATCCGATGTGTATTTTGGTCAAATGATGAGACAGAAATATGTTATTAGTAACATTTATGTGGAAGATACACAGTTACAACTTCTGTGTGGCGTGAAGAAACAATGTAACTAATTACTGTTGACAGAAAGTAATAAGTAAAGTAACAATATTACTTTTGAAAGGAGTAACTAGTAATGAGTAATATATTACATTCTTTGAGTAACTAACCAACACTGGTCACAACTGGTTTAATTTCTCCTGTTCTCGTCTCTCAGCGGCTCTTGAAGAGTCTCTCGTGAGCAGGAATGGAAGGAGATCCGTGTCTTGAACAGGTTGGGGATTTGTAGGATTTGTAGTGTTGTAGGAGTGATATTAGGGGTAAGTCGGCCCCATATGTTGAATAAATCATTCACTGATGTTTAATTAAAGTCCTGAGAGATAAATTAGCCTGACTTAGTTTAATAAAGTTTTGATGAATACCTGTGTTGGAGAAATTCACACCTCATCAAGTGCTTCATGTTAATATAAATCATCGTGAGGATGAGGAGGGAGAATTAACGAGACAAAGCACTTCATCACTGCATCAGAAGAAGCCAGCTTTGAAAATCACCTCCAGACTCAAGAAAGTAAATAAAGAAAGATTGAGAGAAAACATTTTGCCATGTCTACCCTGGTGAAAAAGTAATAGATTTAAAATACATTTATTTCATACTAAGTATAGTTCGAATCTATTAACATACACTATATTGCCAAAAGTATTGGCGCCCCCTTCTAATGAACAGGTTTGACTACTTTAGTAATTTCTATGAGTACAAATCTTAATGTTAAAGCATATAATGATATTCTAGGAAATTGTGTGCTTCTAATATTATAGCAACAGTTTGGACTCTTTTCTATTCTAACATGACAATGTCTCTGTGTATAAGACAAGGTTCAAAAAGAAAATGATTGATTGAGTCAGTGTGGAAGAACTTGACTGGTCTGCATAAAACCAAGTCCTAATCCCAGTTTAACACCTCTGGTGTGACTGTAAATGCAGACCTTGAAAAAAACTCATCACTTTCAAACACCAATCTGTACATATGGCAATTTTAGACAACTTCCAAAAGATGAAATACATAATTCATGTATTTAAATACATGAATGTATGTTCCCATCGTTGTTGCCACAGATTTGGAAGAGCATGTTCTGTTCTAAAGAAGGGGGTGCCAATACTTTTGAACCCATATGTGTATGTACAAGTCATTGGTGTTTGGTGATGAGTTTTTGTCTCAAGGTCTGCATTTACAGTCACACCAGAGGTGTTAAACTGGGATTAGGACTTGGTTTTATGCAGACCAGTCAAGTTCTTCCACACTGACTCAATCAATCATTTTCTTTTTGAACCTTGTCTTATACACAGAGACATTGTCATGTTAGAATAGAAAAGAGTCCAAACTGTTGCTATAATATTAGAAGCACACAATTTCCTAGAATATCATTATATACTTTAACATTAAGATGTGTACTTTAATTTAGACATTGAGTTTCATTTGTAATTAAGGAATTTGATAATTTTAGTAGCTCAGGATATAAAATAAATTGAAATTGCTTTAATGCCAATAAAGTAGTTAATTTTTCATTCCCTCATTTACCTATTAAGGAATTCATTATTTGGGCAACCATATATAAAAACATTCATAAGATTGCCAGGACAATTTTAATAACATTTTAGTTAAGGTCAAAAATGACATTCAAAGATGGAAGAATCTTAATCTCTCTCCAAGGAAGAATCTCCACTTTGGAATTTGTTACCTCGAATTTTTTTTTCTCTATGCTACCACTTTCTCCCCCTCCAGTTACTTTAAGGAGATATCCATTTTCTAAGTTTATCTGAATGATAAATGTCAGAATAAACTCACTTACAACATCCTAATAGCGCAGAGGACTGGCTGTAAATTTTGATAATTATTGGTCGTTCCAGCTTAAGGCTTTATTGGGTTGATCTCAATCTACAGTTTCATGAGTATTGAAGCTACAAGGTTAAACCAAATAGTTCAAGATATTCATTTACTGGCACAGGAAAAAAGGGGATTTATAAATTTGGTCCGGTTGTGGCTAATATTAAAATCTGGAAAACGGTTGAACTCGGAAGGTGGACCCTTCATTCTGTAACAGTACACCTTTATGGCACAATGAACTTTGTATGTGGAAATCGTCCATTTGTCCAACCCTTGGTCCTCTTTATGAACACATGGATTGTATGATAACCAGGGCCTCTTTCATTTCAGATTGAGAGCCAAATTTTGTCTAAGCATCTGCATATTTTGTTTTTCTTCAATTACGTTCTGTCTCAAAGCATTGGCGTTCCTTGGTCTTCTTCCATTTCCTCTCATCCTATGCGGGACTGGAGATCTGCTGGTCGGCCATTGTTTCCTTATATATAATAAAATTATTGATTGTATTACAAAACTCTCTCTATTAAAACTATTTGAAGGGAATATCTGACTTAATGTATCTGTCGACTGGGAGAGAGTGTGGTCTAATCTCAGTTCCAAAAATCTGGCTTCGTCTTATTCACTTCAAAGCACAAGAGCATCAAATCCTTACAAAAGATAAAATGAAACTTCAGAACTGCCATATATGTAACTACATTAGGCACTTTTCTGACGTTTTGGGAATGTCTTCGTCATCAGCTATGGACTACTTTTTGTCACATTACAATTATTGGTCTGTTAACCCAAGTGTGTCTTCTTAATTATTCTGAGCAATGCAAAAGAGAATGTTGTTTGCTGGTTTTAGTTGAAGAAGACAATTCAGAACTGGTTTACACCACACATGTTTAGTCCGTAGCCTCCTGCATTTTAAGTACAACGGCGCGAGTCGGTGGGGCCAGCCTTCAACCATTGTTTGGCAGTGTTTTTTATAATATACGTGATTATTTAAAGGAGTAACTTTTGTGTTCTTGTTGTCCTTCCCTCTCTCCCTCCCTTTTGATTGAACCTTGAATGTTGAGTATGTGTCTGCTGTTCTGTTTTGTTTTATTTTGGATTGTTGTGTTGTTTGTGAAAAAATGAAAATAAAAAATTGTTGATAACAAAAAAGGGTATTAGAAATTATAAAGTAAACTGTTCATTAGAAGGGGGTGTCATACTTTTGGCAATATGTAAATATCACTTGAGACTATTTAATTAAACTTTATCTGTCTACTTGTATTTCTTAATATTAAGTCTAAACGTGTTTTAGTATATTGAAAATTGTATGGTCTTTGAATAATATCGGTCTTTAAATGGATATTTAAAGTGTAACGGACTTTCAATAGTTCCTAACAATCAAATATACTTCAGTATATCTTTAGTTGAATTCCACATTCACACAATTAAAGGTAAGCACAAAACTGGTTACAGTTTAGTAGATTTTAAGTATACCAGTTTAGTATACCAAAAATACAATTGCAATAACTATGTAAATGTATTTGTCTCTTTTAAACAGGGGCGGACTTTCCCTAAGCAAATTCCAATGGGGCCCCAACACAATAATATTGCTTGCTCGCTCTCATGGTTTATAGTTTATTTATCCCTTCACAACCAGTAAATACTCAACCTGATGCTGTTCTAAAGCCATATTAAGCTACGTTTTTTTTTCGGATCACAAAAGATGATAAAAACTGCTTGCACTTGTGCAATTAATAAATTGTAAACTTTTTCTGTCCTTTAACTAACATGAAATTATTCCTTGCAACTCCATATTCCAAGTGTTCTGAAGGCATACGGTAGGGTTTGCGAGAAACAAATCGAACATGTAATCTATTATTAAGCGAAAATCTCCAGTCATCGCATTCGTGCATTTATACAAGTGTGCGGCAGATCACGCCTAGGAAAACTACACAAGAAAGTCATTTTGAAACATCAAGACAAATACAATTATGACTTGAAACGCAATACTTTCTTTACTGAGATGAATATCTCTGTTCTGAGACAGTAATATACAGCCTATAATCCCTCATTAATCACTAAAAGCTGTCACTTACTTTCACGTTCGATCTAACGACGTTCCGTTAATAAGCTCTCTACACTACACAACCAATCCCTTATTCACATCATATCTGCACTTTGTTATAATGAGAGGATTCCTGAGCTTGCAGAACTCTGCATTTTGAGCGGTGAGTGGATTCTTAAACACTTCTGGTCATTGCAACAGATATGTCTGTGATTGGCTGCATTGTTCAATATGTTTCAGCAATATCAGATGGGGCCCCCTGATTCTCCGGGGCCCTAAGCGGCCGCTTACCTCGCCTATTGGTTAAGTCCGGCCCTGGTATGAACATATGTATTTCAGATACGTTTTAGTATATTTATTGTTTACTAGGGTAGCCAACAAAATAAAGATAGAACAAAATAAGAGTTTGCAAGGCAGCAAACGTTTGCATATCAGATGATTAACCCTCGTTATGACACTAAACGTGAGTCTCGATGGACATTTTTAATTAGATTTTCAAAATCAATATATTAAAATCAAATATATATAGCACACATGCAACTGAAATCATCTACAAAACGAGGTTTGAATGGATTTTGTGTCTTCTGTGCACGCTTCGAGCTGAATTAATTTAATATTCTAGGTTTGAGGTTCAGAACAAACGCTAACATGAACGTTTGAGGAATATCAATACCGTACGTCTCGAAAGAGCTGTAAAAGAAATGAAAGAAAGCTTTCTATATACAGAAGTTCAGGTGCCAATTCAATACTTCCAATATGCTGCCTTCATGTAATCCTGCAGTGAAATCAAACGTCCCGGGATTCCAGTCACAATCCATTAATACGTTCCTGCTGAGGTGCGATTCTGGTAATCTGGGAATCGAATTCCAGTTCCACAACAAATGAGATAAGAAGAGCAAGAAAACAGAGTTCAGCTCCACCAATCCTTTCAACAACCTTCTTGTCATTTCAACAGAAATAATGCAGCTACATGATTTGTCAGGAATGCAATTTACTGTAAAATGGTTTTGCACATTAATTAGCCATACCAACATCTATAATATTACACTAAAATATTATACTATTATTTTTACATCTTAGGTGTGCATTATATTTCAATAATTTAACAGACCGGAGTCCATTATTCTACATACATCACGGTTATAACACCTCAAGACATTGTTCAGATGTTTTATTTCAAGACATTGGTCCAGTTTTTGCTCTTAAAATGCTCTTGTATGTAAAACTAAAGGGGGGGGGGGTCAAATTTCATGAATTTTAAATATATATATATATATATTTTAATTAATACTTAAAAATTAAAGTTTTTAAATTTAAAACAATTTTTTATTTTTTTTTAATAATGTAACATGTATTATGCTTTTGTATTAATTACTAAATCTATATTCAACAAGACATTTGTTTAACTAAGATATTATTCTGCTATTTTCTGTAAGATAAAAAAACTAAATAAAAAAAAACTGAAATCGAAAAAAAAAAAAAACCAAAAAACCCCAAAAGGACAATTTTAGAAGTTAGAATAATTCTACTGAGTAGTATAACTTAGTTAATAAAGACTGGATAGTTATGTTCCCTATTGGTGTAGTTATACATATATTATACATACATATACACAGCTGAAGTCAAACGTTTACATACACCTTGCAGAATCTGCAAAATGTTAATTGTTTTACCAAAATAATAGGGGTCATAGAAAATGCATGTTATTGTTTATTTAGTACTGACCTGAATATGATATTTCACATAAAAGATGTTTACATACAGTCCACAAGAGAAAATAATAGTTGAATTTATAAAAATGACCCCGTTCAAAAGTTTACACACCCTTGATTCTTAAAGGTGCACTGTGTAATATTTAGGATGATCTATAGACAGAAATGCAATATAATATACATAACTACGTTTTCAGAGGAGTATAAAGACCTTACTTAATGAACTGTTATGTTTTTATTACCTTAGAATGAGTGATTTATAACTACATATACCGTGGGTCCCCTCACATGGAAGTCATCATCATGTTTCTACAGTAGCCCTTAACTGCTCTACAGAGCGCGTATCGTCACTATGTTGTTCTCACGAAAAAACACTGACACAATGATGAACAAGTAACAGTAATATTCGCAATGACATCGTTTATTGAATAATTAAGTAAATATAATTCCTTCATTTACCTTTGTAAAGAAACCTCATTGCTCTCTGCGGTCTCAGACGACTCATCTTAGCCCTGTATCGGTCACCGTAGCTTCTCTGAAGGGAGGGGTGAGCGGGGGACTGAGCCGTTGGTTGCAATTCACAAACTCAACCGCTAGATGGCGCTAAAAACTACACACTGCACCTTTAAAACTTTGTTATCTGAATGATCCACAGCTGTGTTTTTTTAGTTTAGTGATAGTTGTTCATGAGTCCCTTGTTTGTTCTGAACAGTTAAGCTGCTGCTGTTCTTCAGAAAAACCCTTCAGCTCCCACAAATTCTTTGGTTTTCCAGCATTTTTGTGTATTTGAACCCTTTCCAACAATGACTGTATGATTTTGAGATCCATCTTTTCACACTGAGGATAACTGAGGGACTCATACTCAACTATTACATAAGGTTTAAACACTCACTGATGCTCCAGAAGGAGAAACCATGCATTAAGAGCCGGGGGTGAAAACTTTTGAACAGAATGAATGTTTTTTTTGTTTTGTTTTTTTTTCTTCTTCTTTTTTTTTTAGTACTGCCTTTCAGAGGCTACAGAAGATACTTACTTGTTTCCCAGAAGACAAAATAAGTTAAATTTACCCTGATCTTCAAATTCTAAAAGTTTTCACGCCCCGGCTCTTAATGCATGTTTTTTTCCCTTCTGTAATAGTTGCATATGAGTCCCTCAGATATCTTCTTGTTAAAAGATGGATCTCACAATCATACAGAGTAGTACATTTAAGAGATTCTGCAAGGTGTATGTAAACTTTTGACTTCAGCTGTATATGTATAGAGTTTTATGCTATAATTTGTTTTTTAGTTAAAGTTTACATCATTCTTCAATCTTTTGTATCATTCTTACATTAGTCTTTATGGCATTGTGCACTATTTTCATATTTTCCTAGTCATGATTCATATAAAAGCCCATTTTGGTGAACGTTAAGTCATGATGTGCCCTTTTATTGTACCATTTGTATTATTATGGTGGTTATGCATATTTTAAGTGCAAAGTAGATATATATATATATTGCACGTATTAACTGTAAAATATAAAGGCACCAACCAACACATTTCAACCTTTTTTTTTTTTCTAAGTAAATTACTGGTGATTAGCTGCCATAATTGTGTGTTTTTAATACCACAGTTGAACAGGATTTTTTCTCTCTCTCTCTTTTTTTTTAAACAGTGATTTTTTTTTCAAAGCAACACTTCATCAAGTCTTGACGTTACACCAGAGTCACGCGGGAACGCACATGCACTTGTTGCGAAGCCGGTTCCAGAGATAGATGAGATAGATCAAATGCGAGTCATTCACTAATTGGACCCCACAGTGCCCGGCGTCTTCAAAGGGAACTACTTTTGTTTTGATCCCCTAAATTGAATTGGACTGAGCTGCTGGCATCTCTTGTGCACATTACACGGCTGCTGATTGGCCCTCCCCGTACACCATCCTCTGTCCAGTCTCTCTCTTTCTCTGGTGGCAGGCTCTTTTTATCACACGGCTATGGCAGTTGTGGAAAGAATCCATTATGCTGGGATCTCCAAATCCTCAACGGCCCAGAGTCAAGATTAAAAGAGTGACTGCCCACACACATTTATTCTCATCATCCCACTGAAGCTTCACTTTACATCGTCAGGCGGCCCACTAAGAGTTGGCTTTTTTGTTGTTTTCCAGTGGGCTGATGAATATCTCTTCTTTGCCAGATTATTTCAGTTTATGTTGGCAGTTTGTGCTGATTGAATGAGTTCAGCGGCGCCAGTTTATTCCTCAGAGGGGCTTTCCATGGTTTGTGCCTTTGCCATCCAAGCCTTTGTTCGGTTATCACAGCTTGTCAATGACAATAAGGTTCATATGTCAGTGTGAATTAAGATGTGAGAACAAATACAGTAGCACCAGAGCGTCAGTCATTATGCTTTGAGTTCAGAAGTCGTGGCATTTAGAAATCTGGTTAAAAAGCGACACGACCTGCTGTCTTTGTGCTTTAGTGCTTCTCAACACTATCCAGTAGATCAGCTGTTAGTAACTCCTGAGCTGAAGCAATGATTAAACGATTCTCTCTCACTCAGATGTTGTGTTGGAAAGTAACACAGTCTGCTCTAATGGTGAATTATGAACTGATTAAAAATAACTGATTCATGTGAAACACTGTACTATGCATGATGACTTTTGCAAATTTGCAAAAAAAAAAAATTGTATTTAGTATAAATTTATCCATTTGAGTTTGATATGTGAACATAATATTTTTCATTCATTGTGTTTGTATGAGCAAACATACAGCTCTGATTAAATTAAGTTATATCATTGGATAGCTATATATTTATATATATATATATATTCCATTCAAAAGTGTTGGGTTGATAAGTCTCTTTTGCTCACAAAGGCATTTATTTGAATACAAATGCAGGAATATCAGTAATATTGTGAAATATTATTGCAGCTTAAAATATCTGTGTTCTATGTGAATATGTGTTAAACTGTAATTTATTTCTGTGATCAAATCTGTATTTTCAGCATCATTACTCCAGTCTTCAGTGTCACATGATCTTCAGAAATCATAAAAAATGCATTTGTGTCTTATAATTGATCTATACACACACTAGTATATAAAACTGCCTCTTATTTTCACCAAGGCTGCATTTATTTGATGAAAAATACAGGAAAAACTGTAATATAGTGAAATATTAATATAATAGCTGTTTTGTAAATGAAGATATGTTAAAATGTAACTTATTGTATTTTCAGCATCATTACTGCAGTCTTCAGTGTCACATGATCTTCAGAAATCATAATAATATGCTGATTTGCTGCTCAAGAAACATTTCTGATTATTATCAATGTTGAAAACAGTTGTGCTGCATGACATTTATGTGGAAACGGTTTCATGATACACAGATAAACAGAAAGTTCTAAAGAACAGCATTTAATTGAGATATAAATCTTTTGTAACATTAATAATGTTTTTAATGTCACTTTTTGATCAATTTAATGTGTGCTTGGTGCATAAAAGCATACTTGTTTTAAAATACTCTTACTGACCACAAACTTTTGAATACATTTGAATTAATTGTCAATGATGAACCCTGTGATACATTTTTTTTTATTAGAAAGTACACCATTTATTCCATCTTTACTGACTTAAATTTTAGATAGTGCTCAGTACAGTGCAACAGCATATATTTTTATTTATAAAAATCTACATCACTGCATGATTTTATTTCTTAAAGGGACAGTTCACCCAAAAATGAAAATTCTGTCATCATTTACTCATCCTCAAGTAGTTCCAAACCTGTATGAATGTCTTTGTTCTGCTGAACACAAAGGAAGATATTCTGAAGAATGAGGGAAACAGAGCAGTTCAGGGGCACCATTGACTTCCATAGTATTTTTTTTCCTACTATGTAAGTCAATGGTGCCCCAAAACAGCCTGATTACAAACTTTCTTCAAAATATCTTCCTTTGTGTTCGGCAGAACAAAGACATTCATACAGGTTTGGAACTACTTGAGGGAGAGTAAATGATGAGAGAATTTTCATTTTTGGGTGAACTATCGCTTTAAGCCCTTTAATGAATGCCTTACAGTCATATCCCATAAGCTGGTGGCTGTCGAATCATACAGACTGAATCTGATGATCATACTCTCTCTAAGACGGGTGAAATCCATTTACATTTAAATGCAACACTACAGTATAAAGCTGTGCTGAAATTAGCGCTCTCTCAAAACACCTCCATCTCATCTCAGAGTCTATTAGCAGTCATTTTCAGCGATCACGACATCCATCCCAGTGCTAAAGCCCAGCGGGACTGGAAACTCTGAGCAAGTATTGCTAATGAAAAATTGTGGTTGAAACCACACATACTACTCCTGCATTAAACTCCCTGGTGGCGTGTACTGTACATTATGTTAGTAAGATTTCTTGTAAGCACTAAACCGATGCGGCTGTGCACAGCAGACTCACAATGAC
Source organism: Schizothorax lantsangensis (assembly GCA_027422415.1). Taxonomy (NCBI): domain Eukaryota; kingdom Metazoa; phylum Chordata; class Actinopteri; order Cypriniformes; family Cyprinidae; genus Schizothorax; species Schizothorax lantsangensis. The sequence continues at coordinate 1,570,251 of CM049863.1, read as the reverse complement.
ATTTTCATATTAAAGATTGAGACTCGCTGACTTGTCAACATGTTTATGACTTCTGAGATTTCAATGCAATTTTACAAGCATTAATTGTGTTGCAAGTGTCACAATCATAATAAGCTTTTCATTAAAGTCCACTGTGTGTTAGCCGTCCCAGTTCATGCTGTAAATTATCTCTGTTTAATAACTGACTCGCACTTCTTCCAATTAAGCCAATATCCGTGTCATTATTGACACTCAGTAATAAGCATCAGTGTAAATGTTACACGAGTCCGACTGAAGTAAGGCTCTGTTTTCTGAGCATTTGTAGTGTCTTTATGCACTATCCGGTCTTGACTCGGCTCGAGGCTACAGGTCAGAAATCTGTGAGAGGACACGGTTGGTTCAGAGTCGGTCACGTCCACAGATGGAGAGCTTAATCAGAGCAGCATTACATTGATTATGAATGTGTCTGGCCTGACAATAGGCCGAGCTGATGGATGCATCTATCGGAGGCACGCGCTTTCATTGAGCTTCAGAGCGTATTGTCTTTAAAAGTCTGGCGGAGGGACTTAGAGAGAGAACCGGGTGGTAATTGGGCTAAAGAGAGAGGCAGAGCGGATGGTATGGATTTTGCATTAGTTTGTACAGGTAGAGAGTATGCTGTCGAGATCGGCCGCTCGTTTCCGTCGGGAAGAGCAGACGTTTGTGTGAAATCTTAAGAGATAAAACGTTGTCTCCTTGTACAGCGGCAGTATCAGAGGTAGCTGTCAATTAAGCTTTAAATGACTGAAAATGCCTTCGGTCATGCCACGAGCAGAAGCGCTGGTCAGGATTTAGAGAGAAACTGGCTAATGTCTGTCCAATGAATTTCTCGTCGACTCAGATCAATATGCACACTAGAACGTGTTCCAAACCCTAGTGTGCTGCCTACATAGGGAGTGAGCCTAACCTTGTAAATGAGTGGTTTGGGATGATCAGTATACACTGTAAACTAAAGCTATATATAAACAAGCCTTTGCACCATATGCAATACGTCCTTTGAATAAAGGGAAGGATTACAGTGTTTTTAGGAGGGATGAATGTATTCATTAATTATTTATTTGATGTGTTATGTTAATTGTACTGTCATTGTTGTAAGTGAGACCTAAGACCAATTTTAAGCCAAGGCTGAACAATAAAGGAACTAACTAACTAAAAAAATATTTTTCAAAGCAAAACAAAGATTATTGGAGTATGTTTTAAAATAAAATATTATGTCATTATATCAATATAATGTCAAATGATTATAAATTACATTTAATTCAATGCAAACCAACTTTTGTTCCATTTACTAGCAATTTCCAAGTGAAATTGGTTTCGGCACCAAATGCAACAAGTCTTGCACACATTCACATCACTTTCAGTACAAGAAACATAAGAGAACTGCAATAAGTAAATATATATGCAATAAGAAAGAGAGAGAGAGAGAGAGAGAGAGAGATGGGATAAAGACTATCAATATCAATATTTGCTGACAAAAAGCACTCAAACAAAAGTACTGTAGCTTTAGAATTTAAAATATTGTTTTGTTTTCATACTATTGCCAAAAGCTTTATTTTATTTAAAAATAATCACGTTAAATTAATCATGAATATACATGCCACATCAATCAATACTTTTGAGTAGTAAATAAAGTCTCAATATAACCGACTATACTGTCACTTCACCTGCCATGATGGATTTATGTGGAGATGCATCGCAATTTATGATATTTGGATTGATATTTGTCATTCTGCATAATTGCAACTTATTCAACAGTTATAAAAAATACATTTGTGTCTTATAATTGATCTATACATACACTGCCTCTTATTTTCACCAAGGCTGCATTTATTTGATGAAAAGTACAGGAAAAAGCTGTAGTATTGTGAAATACTATTATCATTTAAAATAGCTGTTTTGTATGTTAAAATGTAACTTATTGTATTTTCAGCATCATTACTCCAGTCTTCAGTGTCACATGATCTTCAGAAATCATAATAATATGCTGATTTGCTGCTCAAGAAACATTTCTGATTATTATTAATGTTGAAAACAGTTGTGCTCAGTCGCGTAGCTACGGGCGGGCCTGGGTGGGTAATTTCCAAATGGATGTAATTTATTAAACGATACTAATAAACGTCTTATTTCACTGTAATTTTATATATTTATTAAAAAAAAATAAACGCTTGCTTTCATGGTCAATTACAGGTCGTTTCTTAGTTTCCCCTCTTCCTATAGGTGCATCACGCTTGTCAAAATGATGATGATTCGTCAGTTTCTGTTAGTCCCACCCACAACGTTATGTTTATGACGTAAGGATATAATAGTAAAATGCGCGCGTTTGTGAAGTTAAATTTGAAAATAGCCGAGTTGAGCAATCATAAATCAGATCAATTCTTTAAAAAGTAAAAGTCTTAGCAATAAATCCGGACCTTCTACAAATGAAACCCGACAGACCCCCTGCGGGTGCTGGATTTATCGATCAGAATCTTCTGAACCAAGTGTGTTTGAAGCATCATATTAGCATAGGTACAGTGTTTGATCCGCTAAAAATGCGTCCTTTGTGGAAAGAAACACATAAACTTTGTGCTGGATCCTGGTCGCTACAACAAACTGCATAATTTGCAGCTGCGCACATTTCTGCGGTCCTCGATGTGCGTGAACTGACAGATACGTTTGATTATGAAATCATCTGCGAATCCTCGTTGTTTCAGACTGAGGTAATGCTTTACAATACACTTCCTTTAGTTAACGTTAGTTAATGCATTAACTAACATTAGCAATACATTTGTTACCGTGTTTATTCATCTTTGTTAACCAGCTCATGCAAATGTTAACAGATACAACTTTGAATTTTAATAATGTCCTAAATTTTGAAATGAACATTAATATAACAAATTACTAATGTTAATGCATGCTTTAGATGTACTGTGTAATGAACCTTGGTGCTGTATTTTGTGTTGGCAATTTGACATGCAGTTTTCATATGCTACACACCTGGCCCGCCCAGTTTTATGTAGCTCCACCCACTTTAACATTTCTGGCTACGCTAGTGGTTGTGCTGCACAATATTTTTGTGGAAACTGATACATTTTATTTTTTTCAGGATTCACAGATGAATAGAAAGTTCAAAAGAACAGCATTTCTTTAGTAACATTATAAATGTCTGTACGGTCACTTTTGATCAATTTAATGCAGCCTTCATGAATAAATTCTTTAAAATAAAAAATCTCACTGACCCCAAACTTTTGAAAGTGGCATAGCTTTACTGAACATTAATATTCAATAATACTTCCCATATTCTCTTTGAACTGTTATATATCTAGACTACATTTGGCCAGTGTGTAAAATCCGAGATGAAGCACCGGAATAGCCCTTCAGGATCTGCATGCATATGATATATAATGTGAACTTCTGCTGTATAATTCTGGCCTGTGACTCATGAAGAAGAAGCATGTTCTGCTGCTGCTGTGCTTGACTGGGCTTGATACTGTCTCACAGCCAAACTATGTGCATATTATGATGGATCTATCGTCTTTCAGCTGCAAGAACTGCTATTCTCTTGTCTCAGACGCCAATGGTAATTTATCCCTTAAGAAATAAGTCAAAGAAAGATCAAGAGAGGTAAGCCAACACATGCTATTAAGACTTAACAAGATCCTTTTAGCCGAGATTCTTCTGTGTTTATGCACAGCTTAAATTAATTATTTTGCACAATTCTGATCCTTCTTATTACCATCATTTGATTCGGAAAATGTAACCGAGGCCAAACTAAAAACATAAACTCTATATCACACAGCCAGTCCTGACATTTCAATTGTTTTAGACTCGCAGTGCCTTTCTGTTTAATAAAACCCCGTTCAATGTGTGACGAGCAGCCGTAATTGCATGATTGGAGGTATTGCCATGACTAGTCATCGTAGCACAAAAGCACAGTGATGATAAAAATATGTTGTTTGATGATTCACATTTGACAGTCTCTAATTTTCCCTGCGTTCGCATTCATCCGTCAGCAGCGCCAAGGTATGTTTGGCAAAAAACGTCAGTCTCTACCCAAGTCTTGATCTCTTTCTGAATAATGTTTGGATTAATAAACTTCCCTGACAAACGACAGCAAGTCGCAGCAAAGTTCACAAAAGAATAAATCCAGCTAATTCACCGGAGAGCATCGGAAAGAATGAACTCCAGCCGTAAGGCATGCAAATAAAGTATTCGAAATTGCATTATGATTTGCATTTATGTGGGCCGTAGCTCTTTTGATAAATGACCTCTTGTCTTGCTATGGGACATCAGAAATGCACAATGATTTATCTGAATCGAGCGAGCTTGTGGAGAGACTTTCGACGACCGGGATGCAATCGGTTGCAGATGACAGCAAAGTGCCCCGGCATAACCTGAGATGAGTCCTTATGTATCATTACAGAGCAGAATCTGTACTATCTCTCATCCACAGCTATTAATAGCACCGGGAAGCACTGTGCATTTGGCTGACAGCAATAGTGATATCGATGGCTGCAGATTCAGGATCATATCCATTATAGATTATACAGTGACACAGCGACGGCTCCACTGCAGTCCTTCACTAATAGAAGTGAACGCTTCGATATTATATACATCAGAAGCTATTGGCTCGTGTCACCCTTCTTATTATTGCAGCATGTCTTTTTGTAGGACGTCTCTTCGATCCTCATTTCTGTCAGATTTCACCTCGCCGGGGACCCAGCTGCATGTCGTTCGATGCACAATGCTCAGAGAAGAATGAGATTCAATCAGCGACGCCACGTTCAGCGTTTCAGCTTCTCCAAATTGATAGATCCCATTGATCAAAGCCTTGGCAATATGTGTATGATGAGAAACAACAATAGCTTAGCAATGGCAGTGTTAAATCTGAGCAGGAACAAAAAGGGATGTTTCATTTATCAAACGAAAAATAACTTGTTTGATGTTGACGATGACAAACGGCAAATGCAAAGAGAGAATACATCTGTAACCCTACTATAAAGACATCTCTCAACCTGCCAGAAATGACTAGGTGAGTCAGCCATGTTGGCACGTGCATAAAAACAAGGCACTGACTCAGATAATTTGTTGACGTTTTGTCATTAAACATGGAGTCAGGTCACACGGAAACAGAGACACACACACACACACACACACACTTGTTGACAATCAGCCAGTGGTGTCTCTAACACACACCCTTGATGTCATTCGCATAGGCCTCGCTTCTGCGTTTTGTCCTTCAAAAGACCAAACGAGTGTGTCATAGTGAATTTGTTGCAGCTCTCAAAGCCTGAGGAGTCTTCCATTCGGTATGAATCACGAAGCATGAATCAGGCAACATCCTTGAGCAAAACAACTGATTAATGTGACATGTATTGTGTGTTGTGTAAGTGTGTGTTTTGACGTGTAGGGTTAGGGGCTCTAATTATGTGACATGAGTGGGAATACAGGAAGATTTTGCACGCTCTGCCTTTCAGAAGGACGCGAGGAGTGAAACTAATTGCTGAGGTGGCTTTGCAGCAGAAGGGAAACAGTAGCAATGCAAACACAACAAGTAAGCAGCGCTTCAGCGGCGGAGAGCAAAACCGTTCATCCAGTCAATTAAAAGTGCAAAGAGTGGGTGGATAAAATGGATGCGTATCCACTAGGTGCGTCAAAAAGAGGGAAATTCATGCAACGTGCCAAGGATGCTTAGGAGGCTTCTTCTGTAGGCTGTGTAGCTACGGAATGACGTTATGAACGATTAACCCTTGCTTAACCCGTGCATAAAATGTTATTACCTCCGTATCGTCCTCATCCTCCTCGCTCGTAATCAGTTCTGCCGGAGCTCGAATAAACCACCACTGGATCTCTAAGTAAACCGAGGACATCGCACTTTGAAAGGCACATGCCATTTCAATGTTCTGTCCTTCCCTTGCAGTGATGTTAGAAGGGAAATCAGTAAACTTTCCTGCAAGAGAGACATAACAAGTTAACAGTGTACCAGTGCTTATATTTAACTCTTTCATTTTTATACAACCTTATGGTTTTTTTTTTTTATAATAATAATAAAATTATAGCAAAAATAAGACAGTTAATAAAAAAAATGTATCTTCTGTTTTCATTAAACATCATAAAACTGTAAATAAAATATGTAAAATAATAATAATAAAAAATGTACTGAATAAAACAAAGTTGTTATAATTTATTTAAATATGTTTTATGTGTGTATATATATATATATATATATATAATAATAATAATAAAATTATAGCAAAAATAAGACAGTTAATAAAAATAAATGTATCTTCTGTTTTCATTAAACATCATAAACTGTAAATAAAATATGTAAAATAATAATAATAAAAAATGTACTGAATAAAACAAAGTTGTTATAATTTATTTAAATATGTTTTATATGTGTATATATATATATATATATATATATATATATATATATATATATATATAATAATAATAATAAAATTATAGCAAAAATAAGACAGTTAATAAAAATAAATGTATCTTCTGTTTTCATTAAACATCATAAACTGTACATAAAATATGTAAAATAATAATAATAATAATAAATGTACTGAATAAAACAAAGTTGTTATGATTTATTTAAATATTTTTTATGTGTGTATATACAGGTATATATATATATATATATATATTTTTTTTTTTTTTTTGGGTCTAGTCAAATGTATTAAATGAATACTTCAGACTGGACTCGACGTGCTCGTGCAGCAGCGGCTGTGTTTGTGAACTGGACTGAAGGACTTTGGTCCGCTGCGTTTATAAGGGCTTTAATGAGCGCTGTCCGCGGTGCTGAAAAACAACCGCAGTCCGTTTAACGAAGCCCAAGTCTGAGCATCCGCCACTTGAGATGCAAGTCGCGCATGCTGTTCCTTCAAAATTACCCTTTACTACCTATAATGCTGGCAAAGACACATAGCACGAGTTCATGTGGAGAGGAAGGCTACGAGACGATACGCAGACATGAACGAGTTTTCCCGAAATCAACAGTTGATTTTTCTATTCCTCTGTTCGACACAGACAGCAGGCTGACGTATTTATAACTTTTGTCACTTATTGTTTAAAGAGTGATACAAAAAATGCATGCATCAGTAGTTTTAACGGTAAAATAGCCGTTGAGAGCCTTTAGAGTTGATCATTTGGTGCGGACTGCTGTGATGCATTAAAAGTCCGTAAATGTATTTTCAGCCATAAATGTTCTTACCATCAAGAGAAAATCCAACTTGAATGGACAAACAGGAAAAGAGCACAAATCCAATACTGTCATGTAAGGTCCCCATCATTCCAAAGACAGCTGAGATCTCACACGAGCTGGAAAAGAGATGTCCTCCAGAAATGTTTAGCGCTTTAAAAGATGCGGAGCGGGAAACATGCTGCAACTCTCTCACACAGGTGCTCACAGCTCTCCACTGAGTCTGAGGGGTGTTGATGGAATAATGATGCTCTCTCTCTCTCTCTCTCTCTCTCTCTCGATGCTCGTGAACGTCAGTGTGCGGCTCGCACGCGCTCCCTATTGCTCGCGGAAAGAGTGCAGAGAGAGAGAGACGCATGCACGAGATCACTCTCTCCTTTCACTCTGACTCCACTCTTTATTTCCAATAAAGCATGCATGTTATGTTAAAAAATATCAGGGTTTTCGCTTACCCAGTGTTTGCAATAAATGCAATTAAAAATCCTAGTTTATCTTAATATATATATATATATATATATATATATATATATATATGGTAACTTTTAATATAAATTACTGTTATTAATAATAATTTTAATATTAATTAATATTAACTTTTAATATTAATTAAAGGGAGAGTTCACCCAAAAATGAAGATTCTGTCATTAATTATTCACCCTCATTTTGTTCCAAACACATAAGTCCTTCCTTCATCTTCGGGGCACAGATTAAAGGGGTCATGACATGGATTTATTATTATTATTATTATTATTATTATTTTAATATGTTCCTTGAGGTTTACTTATAATATAAATACAGTTTTTGCACAATAAATAAATAAGAGAAACCTCATTCTGACCCTCTGTCTAAAACGAGCTGTTTTTAAGGGGCGTGTCCTTTAAGGCTTGTCAGTAATCAGCCAGTGTTATGATTGGCTAACGTCAATGCATAGGAAACACTATCAACGCCCCCTCACTATTGCATGACATGTGTTTTGACAACATAATAAAAATAAAATAGTAATTTCCAGACAAAACATGAAATTATTTACTTTTCGGAGTTTATACACACACACAAAAAAAGCCATTTTATAAGAGAAGTCACTGACTTTTTGTGACAGGTGCTTACAGCACTTCTTATTTATCTCTATGGTATCTGAAAACGGCGATTGAGTGTTGCACAATTCTGACTGAAATGAAATGACGTCAAGGCAGTAATGTGATTGGTTATTAAGGCACACGTGATCCAAGTTGATCGTTAAGCATTCCCCAATTAATAGCTTTCAGTCACGTGACCGGCTCGAAGACCTGGAGGGCTACACATCCTCAGAACTGCAGCACAAGCGTCTCAATTTTCCATCTGTTTCACAGCCGCAAATATTTAGATCACCTCTCAAAACAATAAAACAAAAGTATGTAAACAAAATGCAAGTTTTGGCCATTTCCAATCCATATTAAGCACCCGCGTCAATATTTCAATCATTAATCAGTGCGACAAAATGTTGTAAAAACACTTTAAGTGCCTTAATATATTTAAAACAGCAATATTATCTATATTAATGATGCATAGTTTACACAGGCAAGCAGATGATGCCTTAATGGTTCAGTGTTTTCCTTCTAATGGTTTTCTATGGGAAGCATTTAATGTGAAACGTTGCACATTGTTTATATTCTGGCTTCATCTGCTTACCTGTACAAAATACATCATCAATAAGGTGTTTACTGAATTTAGTGATAGTTTACTGAAAACTATCAATAGTAAGTAATACAGACCTTAATCTTAATGTGTGTTCTGAAGGTGAACAAAGCTCTTGCAGGTTTGGGACAACATGAGGGTGAGTAACTAATGACAGTATTTTCATTTTTGGGCAAACTACCCCTTTAATACTACTACTACTACTACTAATAATAATCTATTAGTGGTAAGGGTAGTATTAATCAAAACCGAACATGACTCATCATATTTTTGCTATATCTGTAACAAATAAATAAAAAATTAAATGAATTAATCAATGAATCAATGAATCAATCAATCACACTGGCATGCATTCATTAATTTTTATATATTTTTTTCCACAATTTTTCTATATATATATATATATATATATATATATATATATTTTTTTTTTTTTTTTTTTTTTTTTTTTTTTTTTTACTTCATTGGAATAAAGGTTGATAAAGGTTTTGAGACTTGCTTTACGAATTCACAAATTAATGGAAATTATGCGAAAAGATTAATTGGTCCTGTAAAATATAGGCACACTTGTGCTGTTGGTGGTGAAAAATGAACAGAGGAAACAGATGGGAATCAAATTTAATCTAGTGGACACATCTGGTACTGCAGCCAAACTAAATCTGACATGTTTTGTGATATCAACCTCAAATTTGAAACACAACTTTAGATTTATTCAATTCAATTCAATTCAAGTGTATTTGTATAGCGCCTTTTACGATACGATCGTTGCAAAGCAGCTTTACAGGAAATTAAGTTTCTAGAAACTTAATATATTTAACTTATGGCAAAATTTGGTAATTGTGTATGTTGTCTGAGGGGTTCATCATCTCTTCTCAGGTGTTCGGTCATCTCAGATCATTTAAGGGTTGATCCAGACTGAAGCTTGTGGCAGAAACAGAGAAACACAGAGACATAATAGCGTAGCTGTTGTTCCATCCAAGCAAAAAATGATTTGTTCAACCCAAGCTAAAGAATAATAATGTGTGTTTGATCAGATATAACTGCAGTACAAGATTATGAGATGCATTATATGAATGCTTGGCTAAAGAGATGTGTGTTTAATCTAGATTTAAACAGAGAGAGTGTGTCTGAACCCTGAACGTTATCAGGAAGGCTATTCCAGAGTTTGGGAGCCAAATATGAAAAAGCTCTACCTCCTTTAGTGGACTTTGCTATTCTAGGTACTACCAAGAGTCCAGAGTATTGAGACCTTAGGGAGTGTGATAGAGATTGTAGCGAGATAGAAGACTAGTTAGGTTATTTATGCCATTGAATTTTGTACAGTCTTAGAGGAAAACATGTTTTAGAAATCATATATTTAATTAATATGTATGCATATATTTAATTTCACTTAAAAAAATATATATAGTAATGATCTGCACTAATAATCTGCTAAATGTCTTTAAAAAAAAGAGACCAAACTCAAGCAATTAAGCAATTCAAACATTCAATATCATATCAGTAAACACCAAAATGATTCCCTCTCAAACCTCGTAAAGACTAAAGGTCACTGAGTCCGAAATTTTCACACGTTAAAAAATAAATACGATCTCACGTTCTGTCAATCACGTTTGCATACTGCCTCGGAAACTTTCGTCTGTCAAAAAAAATTCGGATCAGGTTCGATTTTCTGCATTTTCACATCCGTTGCATGCATTTTGATAGGAAAGGATGGGGAATATGAAAAAACGGAAAAACACATGCGAAAATTTCAGACTCAGTGTGCAATGGCCTTAACTTGAGCTGAATTTGTGACCGTTTGATGGACAGCAAATCATTTATTTTCTCCTACAAAGAGCATCTCAAAACCTAGCAATCTGATTCACTGTCTTAATAAAATCAAACCTTTCATTGCACTTATAAGTATACAGGTCCTGCTGAAGATAGGATGCATGCTTGAGCCCCACTTAAGTAAAAGCATAAATCAGCATTTTAAGGTAAGGCAGCAGCACAGGTACTTTAGACCTGCTCACCCACAGATTCCTCTGAGCAGAGCTGGTGCATGGAAAAATAATTACACTTTTTTTCTAGACTGATGATGGTGGCAGAAATGTAAATTGTGTTCAGCATCTGTGATATTTATTATAGTGCTCTCAGTATTAATATTTTATACCTGCTCGCATAACCCGCTCTCTGATGCACATCATGCAGATAAGACGAGGCCCGTAGACTACTGATGCCCTTCACAATCACTTCTACAGGCCACAGATTGAGAAATATTCAAATGCATTGCACTGGCTAAAGGCTTTATTCATTGCAAACACTTCGTGTGACAGAGACATGGATGCAATGATGATAGTAGGCCAAGAGATTTATTTAGCAAAGCATTGCAGAAACACTTTATACTGTATATAACATGGACTCTGTAACACATGTAAGGAATATCAGGTAGAATGACTGCCTTTTTATGAACCTTTGTGTGATTTTTAATCCATCTGAATTAATATTTTTTTAATTATTTTTATTTTTTTTGAGAACAGTCATATATTTAGATGTGTACAAATAATGTTTAGTTTTTTATTTTATTTATTTATTTATTTTTAATATTCTGAAGTGTAAATCTAAAGTTAAATGACAGAATTAAGGTCTTCCAGTGTCATTTTGCTGCAAGTGTTTTTATTATTTATTTAAACAATTATTATAATTAATGGAGTTAATCAATAATTCATCAATTCATGGAGTTAATCCATCAATTTGACATGCATTCAAATATCATTATTCATCATAATCTGCTGGCCAATCAGGTGAAATCATTGAATCTGAATTTATATGTCATTGCTATTGACAGTCCCTATTAAAAATATAATACTATATATGATTATGTTACTAAATTATTCAAATAAATTGTCAAATTACCAATATTGTTATTGTTACTTGTAAATGTAATAAAATGACAATAACAAATAACAAAATTACTAAAACTTCAAAAGTAAAATGAAAAAAAGTTAATTCAAAATATAAAATTCTGTATATCATGATATACATACGTTTACAAAGAATATTTAATTTGATGAGTATTTTATATGAATGACTTACAACTACCTGATTTAAACTTGCAATTCTGTGATTTTTTTTTTGAATTATATATATATATATATTGTATAAAAGCCCCAGGTTGGGAATCATCTCATGAAAATAGTCCTCTTTCATAATTTTCAGTTTTGTTTTAATGTCAATATATACAATATAGCCTGGCTGTGTCAAAGGCTCTTAAACATAACATGTGTCATGCATGATAATGTATTTTTCACTGCCTAGAATATGTCTGAATGCTTCATGCAGAATCTTAAGACTAAAAGCAGACTCTGTGTGAATGTATATGTCTGGATGACGTCAGTAAAGCCCCATTCACACTGCACGTTGGTCCCGGAAAATTGCCAGAAAATTGCCGGAGTGCCTTCTGTGTGAACGCAAACACGTCCCGGGATTAATTCTGGGATTGATCCCGGGTTGGGGACCTAGTAACATTGCCGGGTTCAGTCCCGGAACGAGCGCTGTGTGAACAAAAGCCGGATCAATGCCGTAAAGGGTGTGTCGTAGTGATGACGCACTTTATCGTTCGACTGTTTTACCGGGTGTTTTGAAGGCAGATCAACGTTCACACGACGAAAAATATGTAAACTGGAATGAAGCAGCGATCAGGGAGCTCCTCACTATCCGTGCTGAAGCTGAAATCATTCTCCAGTTTAGTGACATGGTGAGCGCGCATTATACACGTCACATGAAAGGTCACGTGTCTTTACGGGATCTTTACGGGATGTGTGTGAACGCACGCACAGATTCCGGAAAATCACTGGCAGAGTGAATGCAGCAAATCTGACGATCCGGGAACAATTGCCGGAACACATTACCCGTGTATTTTCCTGAATCTCTGTGTGAAAGGGGCTTAGGAGAAAGGTATTCACTTTTGAATGGCGTGGAGGAAGAAGAAGGGAAATGTCATCAGGAAAGGTAGATTAAAGACTGCAAATACTGCTCCTTCACTTCTTGAAATGATCAATTCTTGAGAATGTGGGCGCTTCTGCAATACATTCAAAGAATCATCCAAGGACACATCTGTGAATCTACAGAAACAAACAATGCTTTAGTGGAGGGACAAACTGAAGAGGAATCAATATCCTCTAATTTCAGCATCATTCACAATGACAGAAGCATCTGTCCATCATGGTGGGTGGGTGGTATTAAATATACTACAATTATCTCAATCTATTGGTTTCCTCGTTGTGCGCATGACCTCCTCTGCTTTTACCCGCTCGTCACGCAGACACATTCTCATCGGCTTGTAAATATAGATTTGCCTAATACTTAGTCATTGCTAATAGCGTATGCATTAGACAAATGAGAGGTACAAGCCTAAGGGCGTTTATTGAATACACCGTACCTTGGGAAATTAATTATAGCCCATGGTGTTGTATTAAATGTCAGCTGGGTGCTGCTCAAGAGGAACAGGGAGGATCAGCGGTCAAGTCATTTTGCATAGTGAAAAATGCAAGTCGTGATTGAAAAAATATATATATATGTATCTAGTATAGATATGCATCCTATTTGTGTCCGAATGGTTATTTATTGATTTTACACTTAATTAATTTTAAATCTGTGAGGTCACTTTGGGCGTTGCATATCCACATGGTGGTTAAGGTATTGGTATTCACAGACTATGTGGAGCACAGCAGCTGATCAGCAATACACTTGGAAAGAGATTCATAAAGCAGCATCGTTTGTCACACAGTCCAGAATGGTACACAGAGGCTTTGCCTGGCCTATGAATGTTGGCTCAACTCAAAGCTAAATATTTGGCAGGGAAACACCAGACGCAGAAATGCAGTGAAGTCGTGTTGATTTCATAGACTTGGCTGGGCAGGGTATATCTAAAAGTGGGATTGAACACAACAGAGAAGGTCTGGATAGTGTTATGAAAGAGGGATCAAAAAGGCCTGAGTCAATTAAAATAATATTTCTATTTCCTTTAGTTCTCAATACAAAGCTGTCTGCAGTGCTACAGATGGTTACACTTTGTTTTGATTCTACTAACTATAACTAACTTTGCAACTACATGTCTACTAACTCTCAGTAGGGTAGGTTTAGGGTTAGTAGAATAAGTTGACATATACTTGCAAAGTTTCTCATAGTCAATATGTTGTATGTTGTGGACTCATCAAAGTAAAGTGTTAGAAGATATTAATCAGACAGTCACTAATACTCTAATGACTGCTAGTTGACATGTACTGTAGTTGCAAAGTGACTTACTGTTAGTAGAATGTCTATCAAAATAAAGTGTTACCCTACAGATTAATAACTATGCTTTATAGTGCGTGATAAGAATAAAAAAAAATACAGCTAACCTTGATATTGACATTCTGGCTCTGTCGTTACATGGCTTTCTTTCCATGTGGTTGTAGTGAAATAAAATAATGGTTATAAAACATTCTTGTGAATGAAAGTATCCTTGTGAAATATATGTTTTCAGACACTCAGTCGAATGTAAATTGCAAAATAAATGAATATGTATAATAGTCATATAAACGTATATGATATGCAGTTAGTTGAACTTTAGAGTGTTGTTGACCCACTTAAGTAGTTCTTACATCTTTATATGTAATTCATAATTATATTGTCTTTGAAATATGGTTAAATTGTACTGCTTAATGTACTGACAAGCGTTTATGTAAACTAAAATATACGTCATTTCTATTGAAACTTGTGTCATGATTTTAAATATATTCGTAATTTATTCGTAATGTTGAGAAACATAGTCATGAAAATATTTATCTATCTATCTATCTATCTATCTATCCATCCATCCATCCATCCATCCATCCATCCATCCATCTATCCATCTATCTATATATCTATCTATCTATCTATCTATCTATCTATCGTTCTATCGTTCTATCTATCTAATCTATAGAACAAATGTGACACTTCTGTATATATATATATATATATATATATAAATATATATATACTGTATATAAGAGTTGATAAAATGTAAAACTGTAACTTGGATAAAAGCGTCTGCTAAATGCATAAATGTAAATGTAAATGTTTATATACAGAAGCATCACATTTGTTTGCTAAGTAAGTTTTTGTTTCACGGAATGTAGTTTTAAGAGTTTTTTGGCGAAAATGTTCTTGTTTAGACTTCAAATATGTGGTTTGTTAATAAATATAATGTCTATTTGAAAATGTGCTTCAGTGTTATTGGAGATGTGAGCTCCAGAGCGTCAGCGTAGTTCAGCGCTCATGAACCCGCAGAGAGAGCGCCTCACCTCGGCCAGATCTTCTGGAAATTACATTTACATTTATTCATTTAGCAGACACTTTTATCCAAAGCGACTTACAAATGAGGACAATAGAAGCAATCAAAATGAACAAAAGAGCAACAATATGCCAGTGCTATGGTCATATCACCAGGAGGGAACATTTGAAGTAAAGGTCTGTGAAAGCGATTGGCTCTGATGTCTATGTGGTGGTTAAACATGAGAGATATTTTTTTTTGGGTAAAAATTGTGGGCAGTCTTTGGTGTCATTAATATATTATTTGTTCCAGAGCAAATCGTTTTGGCTGAGGACAAAATCTCATCACATTACATTTAATGTGACATTAATGCTGTATATCAGAAGCGCTGCCTTTGTACTTTTGACTGCATCGCCTAGCAACTTTTATAATGGTTGTTGTTGTTGTTGTTTACTAAATAGTATTATTCAATAAATAATATTTTATATAAATAATAGTATTTTTTAATAATAGTATTTAGTATTGATAAACAGTGTGTGTTCGTGATGGTGATTTTAGATACATTGTTCTGCCATTAGATGGCGACAAGAGACTGTTTTTATGAGTGAGTCAGCAGTAAAGATTGTATATTGAATTTTATACTGAAACAGAGCTGTAAACAAGGAAGTTATTTTTACTTTCAACAACAGCTTGTAAGACGCTGGCAACAAATGCACTGAGCAGCGCTGTCATCGGAAATCACCCTTAACAGATGAAAAGATAGTAACTTATGATGTTTTATTGTGAATATGAGATTGAGCTGAATAATGAATGCTGAATCAGATGCAGGTAATCACTCGCTCAGTCCATCTCTCTCTCATAATACTCTACTCCACATAATACACTGCTATTAATACAGTAATACAATAAGCTTTTAATGAAGCTCAACTCAACGTTCCTTCGTTACTAGCTCTAAAGTGATGTTTTGGAATTAGTAACGGAGGCTTGGACTCAGCTGTTAACCCTCTGGGGTCTGAGTTGATTTTGTGGCCCTTGAGATGTTTTAACATGCCCTGACATTTGTGCTTATTTCAGCTACTTATAACATACTATTGACCAACATGTATTTTTTTTTTGTATTCAGCACAAATTGTGCTACAATAATATGTAACTAAAGACGGATGTACATGTTTGCATTTTTTTGAAAAAAAATATTGTGTGGTTAGTAAGGTTTTTTTTTTTTTGGGGGGGGGGGGGGGTAGCTGAAATAAAGCCATAAAACCCATATTGAATAGTTCTGAATAAGACTTTTGAGTAATCAGTCTTGTAGGCTAGAATATTTATCAGCTTTAGTACTGTAAACCTTAGATTTGAATCTGTGGCGGAAGAAAGTAGTTCTGCACAAAAGAGGATTTTTAAAGACACTTCTTTATTGTTTCTTATGTATTTACACACTCGTGCCGTCAAAAAATACAATATCACATGAGTAGGCGTAATATATGCTGTATATCGGCACGCTGTGGTTACCTGCCAAATCACAGCCGTGCTGATATACAGCCATATCTCACGGCTACTTGAGTGATATTGCTTATATATATTATGCAACTGTTCTTTTCCTCTGATTTATTATTAATTTATTATCAAATTTCTACAGTTCAGCAGCACTGGGGCTTTTCTTCACTGTTTCTGTTACTCTGCTTGTCTGTGTTTGCATGCTCCAAGCAGTTTGTCAGTCTGTGTGTTAGTGGTGCATCATTTTTAGTGACTTGTTCTGTAAGATGAGATAAGTGACTGTATGAGTGATGTGAGTCAAAGAATCATTCACTCAACTTATTTGTTTAATCACATTGATTTATTCAGAAACTAAACCAGATAATGGGATACAGAGTAAATCTTTGAATAACTCACTCAACACTTTAGTTAAAAATACTGACTCGTTCTGGATCGAAACTCTAATACAGTGTGTCCTGCTGAGGCTTTGTTTGGAACTATTTTACTTTAGTATTTTAGTATTGAATAACTAGTGATATCGTATCTAAATATCTCGCTTTATTGTGTAAAATCAAAATAGGATTTTACACAGTCCTTATTGGACTTAATGAGTTTCTGATACAGTATTTTATGTGTAATTAAATTAAACCTGTCCCTGTAACATTACCGGATAAAACCTGCCCACATCAGCTCAAGTTTACGTGTCAAGCAATTTCTAAGTACAGTATGTGAGAGCTGTAAATAAGCACAAGCTCTTTAATTTTGTGAGTGGATACAATCAATCACAGTGTAAACACATAATGCACACGGTTCTGTTTGCACACATCTGACGACGCTCTTAGTGCTTCATACTGAGTGATAGACGAACATCTTACCATATACTTCAATACACTCTGACACTCTTAAAAGAATAAATGCTCTTGCTCATGTCCAGGATACGGTAGCTGATCTTCTTTGAAGGGGAAGAACCTATAAAATATGTACTGCTGGAGAGGAGGTCCCAGAAGACCTTTGAATTCAAGGACCTCTACATCTTGTCTGATATTAACCTGCAGTCGCGGCGCTGCTGAATGTGTGTGTTCCATCAGCATGAGCTCTTCCATTCCACCATGAATTATGCACTGCCTCATATTATATATTTATTTATTATTTGTCTCTCAGAATCAAAATGAATGCCAAGCTCAGACCATAAAACTTGCAACATGGACAAACGGGATACTAACATATGCAAAGAGAACAGCTAAAGAATGATAAACATAGATGATTTGAATATGCCAGTACCAGCAGATACAAACCATCTATCTATCTATCTATCTATCTATCTCTATCTATCTATCTATCTATCTATCTATCTATCTATCTATCGTTCTATCATTCTATCATTCTATCTATCTATCTATCTATCTATCTATCTATCGTTCATTCAATAGTTATATTTATTGTTCTATCTATCTATCTATCTATCGATCTATCTATCGTTCGTTCAATAGTTATATTTATTGTTCTATCTCTATCTATCTATCTATCTATCATCTATCTATCTATCTATCTATCTATCTATCTATCATTCTATTGTTCTATCTATCGTTCAATACTTCTTTTTATTGTTCTATTGATCTATGTATCTATGTATCTATGTATGTATCTATCTATCTATCTATCTATCTATATATCGTTCAGTAGTTATATTTATTGTTCTATTGATCTATCTATCTATCTACCTATCTATCTATCATTCTATCGTTCTATCGTTCTATTCCTCTCTCTATCATATTATCGTTCTAACATTCTATCATTCTGTCTATCTGTCCATGCATCCATCCATCCGTTCATCCATAAATCTCTAGTCATTCTATCTGTTTATCACTCATTCTGTCATTATATCATTCTATCTATCATTCAGTCTGTCTGCATTAGTGTTCTGTTGTATATATACAGAAGCATCACATTTGTTTGCCAAGTAAAGTTTCATTTGCATTGCTCCGGCGTAGCGGCGTGACTTTGGCTCTCCTTGGAGCCGTGTTTGTTGAGCTGTAAATATTTGGAGGTTTTAATGAGAGCCTTGGAGACCACAGGACTGACATCAGGTCACACTGGTCAGTTCACAGTGCATTTCTTAAGAAGTATAGCTTAAGCCATTTCCTTCATTTCGACCGAATACCCTCTTGGATGAAAGACGTGCCAGTGAATTTTTCTAACATTGGCAGACATGTCATTCAGTGCCATGCATTTCTGAAAGACATAGAAAGAGAGAGAGAGATAAAAAGAAGGTGGTGAGAGGAATGGCCACAGCTAACAATCGAGTCAGCAAGGTCTGACATCTCTTTCTAAAACATTTCATTAAAGCATTTTTCACAGCAGAATCAATGAAAGAATCCATGGAAGGGTTTACAGCTTGATTAAAGCCGAGCAGCTGTCTGAAAGCAGCTTTCCAATAGTTACATGAAGGCTAAAAAGAGGTATTTATCATAATAATGAACGTGTGGTCCTATACAGTAAGTCAGGATTCTCATTGGCATTAGTCTGCATTCAAGAAAGACGTTCAGTCCAACTCAAAAAATTCACTTCTTTGTGAAAATACCTGACAACAGAGCTCAAATATTAGCCATAAAATATAAGACGTAAAACATGTACATCTATGCAACAGCCCAAAAGTGTATTAAACACTTCAAAATGTGTACATGCATTAAATATCAAATATCAAACGCAGTGGAGTTATATGAGTGTGCATAAATACAAATAAAGACAAAATGCTAAATAAAAAGTAAGTAAATACATAAATTAATTAAATAATTAATTTATGCAATATTTAAATAATATATTTTATTTGTAATTAATGTTAAATAATATGTAAATAGTGCATTTTAAATGATTATATAAGACATACTAGTTTAATATATTATTTTATATTTTAATAAATTGTAATATAATATATTAATAGTGCTGTCAAACGATTAATCGTGATATCGCATATGTGTGTGTATTGTGTATATTTATTATGTATATAAATACACACACATACAGCATATATTTTTAACATATTTACATGTATATATTTATATTCATATAATTTATATCATATATAAATATATTTAATATATCAACGTTACATTTTTCTTAAATATATACATGCATGTTTGTGTATTTATATATATATAATAAATATACACAGAACACACACATATATTATGTAAACAACAACTTTTATTTTGGATGCGATTAATCACGATTAATCGTTTGACAGCACTAATTTATATAATATAATAATACTATTTTATATTTAGATTTTAATTTTATTTATTTTCAAAATAAAAATGATATATTTATATATATATATATATATCACTGTAAAAAGTGATAGGTTGACTTAACTTAATAATTTTAAGGCAACGGGTTTCTTCAATTTTTTTTAAGTAAATAATAATTAAAAATAATTTTATTATTTTTAATTATAAATAATAATTAATATTTATTATTTATAATAAATATTATAAATAATATAATATTTTTTATATTATTAATTTTTTAATAATAATTAAAAAAATAAGTTAAGTGAACTTGACAGTTCACTTAACTTATTTTTTTTTATTATTATTTACTTAATAATTTTAAGGCAATGGGTTTCCTCAATTTTTTTAAGTTAAGTCAACTTATCACTTTTTACAGTGATATATATACAGTATATATATTCCTGTTAAAATAGAGCCTGGTAACACTTTGATGTACAGTAGTGGTTAATATTCTCAAATCTATATCCACCATATAGTGTTTTTTTAGCTGCATTTTGGTTTTGAACATGCTGAACATCCCTTCATAAATGTGTAAGACCACAAAACATCAAATGTGAGGTGCATATAGATTCATATTCAGTCTACGATCTGACACCATCCTCTATTCTAAGCTGCATTACGTCTTTTTTCAGCCGTTTTTTTTATCTGCTTCCTTCTTTTTTCTTCCGCCTTGTCTGTCTCTCTCCATCCTAACAGGTTCCTACAGCACAGTCACTCATTTCCCCAGCCTCCCAGTAAGCCGATATCACGGTAGAATTAGATTAATGAAGTATACGACCCCATCGTGAGAGACAGAAACGCCACAAATGAAATATTTTGTCAGTGCTGCCGTAAACAAACAGTGGAGCTGGAGAATATTATATGTTACCAACGCTGCATATGAGATGTGACTGCATAAATAGTAATATGCTGAGATTGTATCATGTGTCTTTCAAACCACATGAATAAGATATGAGGGTTCGCAGAAAATCAAGTTAAAAGTTATTTCATATTATCATATGCTAATACAGAGCACCTGATGGCAATGCTCTCCGTTCTCCAGGTTTTGTTTTGCTGTTATTTATGTCTTCTCCGCAGTCGCCACCATCATGTACACAGTTACCCTGGATGGGTAAAACAGTACCTCAGTAAACAGAACAAAGACGACAGACTTACCTCTTCATATTGGATTTAGAGTTTGTATTTATAGAGGAATTACATGTGCTTTGAAGTCACGGCTGTTGAGTAAACTAATCCCAGGCTGTCTGTGGAGAATCTGATTATTATCGTCACCGGAGAGCAGCTGTCTGTGACACCAGAGCAGCTTTATACCGCATCGGGCCACTAGAAATATATCTGCCATTTCTCATTAGTTGACTGGAATAATTAGTATTTAATAAGCATGTTTATGTTGGCGCTAAAGCATGCATTTGGATTGAAATCTGGTTTTCTCTTGTTGTGTTCCAGTGCCATCGTTATAGGATCGATCTCATCAGTATTCATGTGCAATGGTAATAAAGAAGATTTGTATGTATGCTAAAACATATTGATATATTGACAGCATTTAAACTGTGAAATAATTTATGTATTGCAAAAATTTACAAAGCATTTATATTATAAATATAGCCTATTTGTATAGTTACTATTGCATAGATCTTTCCGAGCCACTAAAAATGTATGAATGTCATTGCAAAATATCAAACTGAAATTCATTTTTTTAAACAAAGAATATTTTAAAATAAGAATTGAATGTAATTTATTAATACTGCATACAATGCATACATTTAAAATGTTATAACATATATTTTTATTTCAGATAAATGCTGTTTTATTAACTTTCTATTCATCTGTGAACCCTGAAAAAAATAAAAGGTATCATGGTTTCCACAAAAATATCATGGGCAGCACAAATGTTTACAACATTGATAATAATCAGAATCAGATGAGCAGCAAATCAGCATATTATTATGATTTCTGAAGATCACTGAAGACTGGAGTAATGATGCTGAAAATACAGCTTTGATCACAGAAATACATTACAGTTTACTATATATTCATATAGAAATCAGTTATTTTAAATTGTAATAATATTTCACTTTTTTATCATATTCTTGATCAAATAAATGCAGCCTTGGTGAGCAGAAGAGACTTAGAAAAACTTAGAAAACTTTCTGACCCCAACATTTTGTGTGTAGTCTCACTATTATATTACAATTTTTCTTTCTTTGTCTTTTTTTAACCTATAATTAATGAGAAGAAGTTGAATTGCTGGTCAAACTGATCAAATGCATACCTTGAATATGCTGTATGCCACTTCGGATAAAAACATCTTCAAAATGCATTAATGTAAATGTAAGTCTGATCTTGACCTTTCAGCGTTTTGTTCGTGTTCTGTGATCTGAACATGAAACAATTCAATTCAATTCAAGTGTATTTGTATAGCGCCTTTTATGATACAATCGTTGCAAAGCAGCTTTACAGGAAATTAAGTTTCTAGAAACTTAATATATTTAACTTATGGCAAAATTTGGTAATTGTGTATGTTGTCTGAGGGGTCAGCATCATCTCTTCTCAAGTGTTCGGTCATCTCAGATCATTTGAGGGTTGATCCAGACTGAAGCTTGTGGCAGAAACAGAGAAACACAGAGACATAATTAGCGTAGCTGTTGTTTCATCCAAGCAAAAATGATTTGTTCAACCCAAGCTAAAGAATAATAATGTGCGTTTTGATCAGATATAACTGCAGTACAAGATTATGAGATGCATTATGTGAATGCTTGGCTAAAGAGATGTGTCTTTAATCTAGATTTAAACAGAGAGAGTGTGTGAACCCCGAACGTTATCAGGAAGGCAATTCCAGAGTTTGGGAGACAAATATGAAAAAGCTCTACCTCCTTTAGTGGACTTTGCTATTCTAGCTACTACCAAGAGTCCAGAGTTTTTAGACCTTAGGGAGCGTGATGGATTGTAGCGAGATAGAAGACTAGTTAGGTACACAGGGGCTAAACCATTTAGGGCCTTATAGGCAAGAAATAATATTTTGTAACTGATACGGAACTTAATAGGTAGCCAGTGCAGAGACTGTAAAATTGGGGTAATATGATCATATTTTCTTGACCTGGTAAAGGACTTTAGCCGCTGCATTTTGTATTCTTCTGAAACAGTCACTTCAGTCCCAAACAGGCTTAAGTTTGATCACAACATCTGCAAATCAAATTAATTTTTCAATTATTTTCTCTCGAAGGGTCAAGTCAATGCCAAATCCCATTCCATTGCTATGCTTATGGGTAATATGTTGGGTGTGAAGTCATTATCAGAGCAGCGCTCTTCAGTTCCAGTTAGAACAGCATGCAAATACTGCTCATGTTCATAAATCCAAGCCTCTTTGTTTCTCCAGCTTTGCTCAGAAGGGGTTCCTGGAAACTAAATACCATACCTGTCAATGTCCAGCTGTATTTGCAAAAGCTTTGTTCATTTTTGACCTTTCTCTTATTAGATGTGTGTCCCATGCCGGAATGGTTTTCTCTCCGAGTGCTCTTCATTTTAAGTAAAGAGGATAAATCCATTCCACTTGAGAAGTCAGAGAAATAGACAGAAGAGAACATTGCATTGCCCATCAGAGTCAACCAGACGGTTCAGTTCAGGTTTTTCATAATTTGACAATTCGAGGAAAGTCGCACCTGGTGCTTTTCGAAGCCGAGAGAGAAATCTTGACTTTTGTCCCTTGTCAGTTTCAGATATTGTGAAGGCAGTTTCTCAGTTTGCAAACTTCTATAAAGCCTATCAAACCAACTTTTCTATTGCATAGATTCATAGACTCTCACAGACATTGGTTTTCTTGGTAAGTGTAGATATGTGACTTGTGTAGCAGCCTCTTTTCACTTTTCAAAGCTCAGTAAATAACAGCAAACAAGTGATTTGGCTTGACTGGAGAATGTGATGCAATCCATAAAACACTAACTAAACAGGTACAGTCATAAGAAATGCAAATATCAAATGATTTTACTGATTTGCTGCTCAAGAAACATTTCTGATTATTATCAATGTTGAAAACAGTTGTGCTGCACAATAATTTTAAGGAAACTGTGATGCATTTTATTTTTCAGGATTCACAGATGAATAGAAAGTTCAAAAGAACAGCATTTATTTGAAATAGAAATCTTTAGGAACATTATAAATGTCTTTACTGTCACTTTTAATAAATGCAATGCATCACTGCTGAATAAAATAATTGATTTCTTAACCCTTGTGCAACCTTATGGACATTTTTGTCCATTTAAGTTTATTTATTTATTTTTGATAATTTTGCCTGTGTTAATGCTAACTGCATATGTTTTGGCTCAGGTGTGTATTTTTATTGGAATTTTAATATTCCACCCTCATTTCCTTTAATAAATCTATTTTACACTAGGTACAAAAACGTGAACCACTCAGCACTTTTGGACACAAATGTCCCCATTGAAACCCATTAAAACTGCTATTTTTAATCTCTATAAAGGGTCTATAAAGCAAATACTTGCTTTATTCCTGTTTTCTGCTTCTGCATATTATAGAGCAAATTGGAAAATAATGCAGCTATAATTGTGTGTGTGTTGGTATTGTGGTTTGTATGTGTGTCATAAAAAAATGTGTGTGTGTTCTTGTAAAAATTGAGAGATAAACTCTACTGTAAATCACAAATCAAGCACTGTGTGCTCCAGCAGAGTTTTGCTGCATCTAATGGAGAAAATGTGGTACTGCACCCAAACAAAATCTTACTGAGAGCTCATTTTTTGAGATATCAACCTCAAATTTGGAACACAACTTGTTTAGATTTATGGCTTTGATTTTCTAGTAGGTTTAGAGTTCAACATGTTTCATATATAAAATATTCATAAAATAAATAATTTTCACTTAAATAATTTTAAACTTAAACCTATATAACTTTTTTTTTTTTTTTTCACTTTTTAAACTTTTTTTTACTTCAACAATAATCTGCCATGGGTCTTCTTTAAAATGAGACCAAACTTAAAGGGATAGTTCACGTTGAAATTAAAATTTGGTATCTATCAGCTTACACCAAGGGCATCCAAGATGTAGGTGTCTTTTTTTCTTCAGTAGATCCAATTTTGATGTTTTTAGGTCAAACCGTTCTAGTCTGTCAGTCATATAATGACAGGTATAGGTCACTGTCTCTATAAGAGGGAAAAAGAACATGCACAGAGAAATCCAAATTAAACAATTCCCCATCGTAACTACACATTGATGGCCTAAGACACGAAACGAGCGGTTTGTGTGAGAAAACGAACAGTATTTATATCGTTTTTTACCTCTTGTACACAACCATGTCCAAGTGATCTGAGTGCACACACACATCCGGTGTGTGACGTGTGTGTGCGCGCGCTCTGGCTCACGCTGCATTCACACGGGGCGTCGGCGTCAACGCTTGACGGAGGGCGTGTCTGAAGCGTGGTGCTGACGCGCCGTCATAGTTACAACAACCAATCACATACTTCTCTGGTGTTGCATGAACGGGATTGGGTATTTGCATGAGGCGATCTGATTGGCTGACGCCTCCATTGGCGCTTGAAAAGTTGCGTCAGCACCACGCTTCAGACACGCCATTATATGACTGACAGACTAGAACGGTTTGACCTAAAAACATCAAAATTGGATCTACTGAAGAAAAAAAGACACCTACATCTTGGATGCCCTTGGTGTAAGCTGATAGATACCACATTTTAATTTCAAAGTGAACTATCCCTTTAAGTCTGTGCTCCCAAGCTTCAAATTTTTATGACCGTTTTTTGACATGGACATTTTTGTCCACTATGGACCTATGTGTAACTTTTTTTAAATTGATGCATAAGGGTTAAAAAAAAAATGGCACACCTATAAATACTAATGAGAGCAGGCTGCATGCTCATGAAATTACAAATCAGTTTGTTTGTTGGATGTATGCCATTATTTCAAGAACATGTATTAAGAAAGTGTATTTTGACCACAACCATCTACTGTAAATGACGTTCAGTTTTGAGAGCATCAAAATTAGTAGAAACTTTAAGTCGACTTCTGTATCTTTCGTGTCAAATCTCTGTGCTCCTGTGGCATTTAGCATTTGCATCTTGGTCTAAAACTCTCCCAGCAATTCGTATGTCAGATACTCTGTGACCAAACAAGACATTGTTTTTTTTCTAAAGGTCACAATTTCCCTTTAAAGTTTGCAGTTTGCAGCAAAACAAGTCAGAGTGCAAAATAAGAAAAGCCTTTCAAGTCATAACCCGTACCGTGAACAATGTACTTCCATAGACAGACAAGATGAACAGTGCATTATGCATTCAAACATCTATTCATTTGACTCCACATGCTTCTCCTTATCTTTTTTTCCAGACTGCACTTTCTTCAACATAAGAATTGGTGTACAAACAGTAACCTCTTCCTTTTGTAGATCATTTTCCTTATCTAGTAATGCATAAAGCGAATTGGACCGCAGGTACTACAGTGTCAATTGGGCAAATGGCCTTTCAAACAGAAAGACAAACAGTGGTACAGTAGAGCGCAGTGTGAGAGGAGCGGAGTGTGAATCACAATCACCGCGTGAGAACTTACTTCCGTAATACATATTCAAGCAAGCAGAGCAGCTGGGGGGAAAGGAGCGAAAAGACAGAATTGGGACACACAAAACGCAAGCCCCTGGCATCTGACTTCTTGAACAGGTAGAACACACACACACACACACACACACACACAGAGACAGTGACTGTAGGCCTTCAGGCGGAGCTGCCATGTGGAATCTCAGTGAGCATGTGGCACATTATGGAAGAAAACTTTGGCTGTGTTTGTTTAGCTCTGGTTGCGGAGACAATGATCCATGCACTAAAGTGCTCGAGTTCTGAATTCTTCAGCAGAAATACATCGACCTCTGGCTTCATCAAAACCAGTTAAACTTACAGAGCATTGGGCTTTCTTCTGTTCTCGTTGGCTCAGTGTCATTGTACAGTAGCCTATATTGATCTAGCAAACCAGGCTCATTGGAAAACGTGGTTTTCTGCAACACTGATATTACTTGAAGTTTCAAAGTCAAATGTCCAGTGAGTGGCACTGAAATGTGCATTTAATACACAACCGTGGCCAGTATTGCGGTAACGCATTATACAACCTAGTATCATGGCATTTATGTACCTGGGTGCACTTTTTAGCGAGACACGAAATACGTACCAATAACTACATATTACTGCAGTTTCAGTTTCCAAAAGAAACAAACACTAGAGGCAGTAAAGCTCTCTAAAAACACCTTTTACTCCTTTTCACACAAATTTACAGAGTTTTGATTAATAAAGCGTATTTTTCGCACAATTACTTTAAGAATATCAGGTTACTACTTCAGAACAATATTAATATGCTGGGAGATTTGAAAACTGATGCTTTTGAATGTTAGCATCGCACATATCCAGCGTCATATCTATGTGTTTTCGTAGCCGGTAAGTTTGTTCACGGACTACGGAGACGTACTTAGGAGGCGAAGAACTCCGGTTCGAATCCCGTGTAACCACGGTTCGACAAAACAGTTAAAATCTGCATATAAGGAAGTTGAAATGGCACGGTTGCATCAACAAATAAGCTTTTATACCAGTTATGCATTTGTTAACACTATCGGGTAGGTTTAGGGTTGGGTTTGGTGTAGGGCATATTTCCAACACGATAGAGCATTAACTTTTAGGGACAGACCCCGGATATTTGAATTCTGAACCGCCGAAGTACGTGCCTGAAGCAACATAATAAAAACACAGCAATACGTACCTATATCAACATAATAAAAACATGCCAGGGTTCACATATTTAACCTGTGTTTTAGCGCCACTCAGTGGACATTTCTCTTTGAAGCTGCGGCGAAACGTGCAGTAAGGTACGTAAAGCGGTGTCGCACAGAAAGTGCACAGAGGTACATATTTTTATGAGACCAGGTTGGCATTATAAGTAATGCGAGTTAAGTAATCAGATTACTTTTTTCCAAGTAACTAGTTAAAGCTGCAGTCCGTAACTTTTACCTCTTTGTTGCCATCCATGTTTGAAAACCTGGAATTGCAGTTTCTTGCAGAATTATCTTCCGTGCGCGGGGTTGTGATCCGATGTTCCGGCATGGCTCCAGCGCGGATGAATATCATGTTTTGAGGTGAATGTGTTGCTGTCAGTCACCGCGCGGGTGTGGATATTTACTGTACTTGGCAATCACAGATTCTTGTCTACGTCTTGGAATATAAGAATTTTCACCGGATACATTTACATTTACATTTAGTCATTTTGCGGACGCTTTTATCCAAAGCGACTTACAATTGGGGAATACATAAAGCGATTCATCCTAAAGAGGCAGACAGACACCGGAAGTGCTCACAATACCAAGTTTCAGGCATTGTTCCAAATAATTACAAGCTAGAAAGGGAAGGAATAAATAAAGTAAAAAAAAAATATATAAATTTATGATGACGTCAAGTAGTGTCGAAAGAGAAGAATTTTCAGCTGTCGCTTGAAAGTTGTCAGGGAATCAGCATTCTGGATTGGGGTGGATATTGTCATCTGAACAAGCAAGTAACAAGTCTGCCATGTTTGTTCTGACCAACTGAGGAAAAAAGCATTACCATAAATCGCGCTACCAATGGTGGTTAAATCTAAAGATCAGTTAGCTCATATCACATCTAACTGTGCAAAGTATTATCACTGTTATATTTTGTTCTCAAATTATTAATGTTAACAACATCAGCATTGCGTGACTATGAGTATAGTGTGTATTAGCGTGTAGATTTCAATTTTTGTACAGTCTAATATCTAATTGTCATACCATTCAAATTTCATATTAAGAAATTCTTTTAATCCAAAAAGCTAATTAATCTTCCTTCAAACTGGTTCTATTTAAAATACAAAAATTGGTGTAATCCAACGTTGGCTATCTGTAATCAGAAGCACATTTAAAACTGGAATATAATTTAATTTCATTCACATTGTCAGACCTCTGTCGTGTGTGTCTTGTGTTCCTGCCTCTTTGTTTCCTTATATGGTTAGTTTCCTGTCCTCGTTTCAGGTCATTATTAGTTTATTCGATTCCAGGTGTGTGTTTGTGATTGTGTTTATTATCCGGTGTATTTAAGTCCTGTCTGTTGAGTTCCATGTCGTCTGGTCAACTCGTTATTCCCGGTGTTTCTGTCAGTCTACCTTGCCCTGTCTTACCTTGATGTCGTCATTAAAGACTATTATTTTGAAGTTATATCCTCGTCTGCGTGTTCCTTGTTCCTCCCTGCTGTGTGCACCGTGACAGAAGACCAGGGCCCGTATGTATCAAGCTTCTCAAAGTGCCATTTTAGTCTTAAGTGCTGAGAATTCATGAAATTTACTCCTACTTTCAAACTTAAGTATAAAAGCAAGTTATCAAATTTCTTAAAGCTAAGAATCTCTCTTACTCTCCCAGTTATTTAAGACAGCTGGAGAGGTCTCTCAAGTGGTTAGGAGTTGCCAGTAGGGGCTTGTGATGGCGCTGAAGAGACAGAGACGTGCGTGAATCTTTCAGCAGAGGAGGAATGTCTTTGAAATGTTTGGCGACGAGCAGTTAATCAAACAAGTTACACTTCCTCAGTTATTCAAAACGAGCAAAGAACATTTACATTACCAAACAACATCATAACTGACTTCAGTCTAGCGCGAGTATTATGCGATCTACACTGTATGATGAATAAATCTCTTACCCCTTATTTACACTGCACGCGTCTGCGGCGCGTTACAGCTCCACAGCCACCGGAGCTGATCAGCCGTGCCGTGGCAAGTTTCTGAAGCCGCTCTCCGCGCTGCATCACTAAAGATTAAAGTCTATTTTTGACGGATAATAATAATAATCGTCTCGCTGTCGTCAAAGGCATCAGCAACAGTCGATACACTATACTATCATCTATCGGCACCCTAAATTAAGTTGTGATGATGCTTCGTTTCCTTGCCATAATGTGTTCTCTTGAAAAGTCTCTATTGTCAAATGTGTGTTGAATGTAAACTCATATTAGGAATTTAACCTTTCAATGTGAATTTATCTGAGAATATTCTTAATTAAGGAAATCTATTCAGTGATTGGTCCATGCATATGTCGTCATCCAAAATCCCGTTTGTGGCACAGCAAAGTGTCGTGAATCATCTCTAAGACTGACACTTAAGATTTAGTCCTACACTTCGCTTAAAGTACGACTGAGATGATTGATAACTAACTTTTAATCGCAGCTTTGAGCCAAGAATTTTTTTCCACTTAAGTCAATTCTTAGCAGTGTTCTTGAGAGTAATTCTTAGAGGCTTGATAAATACGGGCCCAGACCTAACAGTAAGCGTTGTCCCTTCACCTCGTTTTGTTTTGTTAGTTTTTTCAAGTGGTTATTTTGTTCCTGTGTTTTGTCCCTCGCGGCAAGCGAGTCCGCTTGCTGCGAGCCCTCATGCCCGCCGTTTGCGGGAGTTCACGCCGCCGTTCGCGGCTCAGCCATCCCGCCGTTCGCGGGAGTTCACGCCACCGTTCGCGGCTCTCCCATCCCGCGGTTCGCGGGAGTTCACGCGAGTTCACGCCGCCATTCGCGGCTCAGCCATCCCGCCGTTCACGGGAGTTCACGCCGCCGTTCGCGGATCAACCAGCCCACCGTTCGCAGGAGATGACGCCGCCATCCACGGCTAACACTAGCCCACCAGCCCGCCGCTGACTCAATGCCCGCCGGCCTGCCTCTGACTCAATGCCCGCCGGATCGCCGCTGACTCAAGCCCGCCGGATCACCCCTGACTCAAGCTCGCCGGATTGCCGCTGACTCATGCCCGCTGGTCTCCGTTCGCGGGGAAAGCTAATTCACCATGCCCTCAGTATCACGCCGCCGTCCGCAGCTCACCGACCCCGCCGTTCGCGGGAGATCACGCCGCCGTCCGTGGGGAAAGCCAACCCACCGTCGGCGGCTCCCTCTAATTCGCGGGGAAGGCCAACCCGCCGTCCGCGGTCACTCGGCCCGCCGCCGGCTGTGGCTTCCTCCAGCCCACCGGCCCCCGCCGTTGAGTGGTCAAGCCAGCCGGTTATGGTCTCGCCAGCCGGCCGTGGCCGTATTTGACCAGACTGTGACCAAGGTCTTTTTAAGTCATGTTTTAGAGTGTGTTTCGCCCCGGAGGGCTCCGGATACCCCTGAGCTGCCCCATGGATTTTTTTTGGGGGGGTACAAAGGTCCCGGCTGTAGAGGCCGGGCCGAGGGACGAGGCCACGGCCACGAGGGACCACCTGCCTTGGCCTCCTGAGCTCTATGCTCCTCCTTGGCCTCCGTCTGTCTGTTCCGCTCTGGAGGCCCCGTCTTGTGTACGTCTCTGTGTCGGTCCTGTGGGGTCTCCAGAGTGCCCACCCCCCCTCCCTGGTAGTACTGTTACGGCGCGGGACGCGCCTTCCGGGAGGGGGGAGTTATGTCAGACCTCTGTCGTGTGTGTCTTGTGTTCCCGCCTCTTTGTTTCCTTATATGGTTAGTTTCCTGTCCTCGTTTCAGGTCATTATTAGTTTATTCGGTTCCAGGTGTGTGTTTGTGATTGTGTTTATTATCCGGTGTATTTAAGTCCTGTCTGTTGAGTTCATGTTGTCTGGTCAACTCGTTATTCCCGGTGTTTCTGTCAGTCTACCTTGCCCTGTCTTAGCTTGATGTCGTCATTAAAGACTATTATTTTGAAGTTATATCCTCGTCTGCGTGTTCCTCGTTCCTCCCTGCTGTGTGCACTGTGACACACATGTGTTTCATAAACACATAATCCTTTCTCGATTACAATCCGCCATCAAAATTATAAATTCAATTATTCCAGCTGCTGTGAGAAAAGGCTATAAACGATCCTCACATGCGATATAGTCTATTAGCTGGGACAACTTCTTTATGTTTACAGATGTGATGTAATGATGCAGTGCCATGCTCGAATTTCCCGTGAAAACCTACCCGTACCAATGAAGTTAGAAAACATTATTATAAGCTTACCGTTTTTAATCGGGCTAAAGTAAGGCGATAGTTTTGAACACTGGCTGGTTATGTACTTTCTTAAATATTGATTTTGGATCATTTTTAACCAAAAAAAGTTACGGACTGCAGCTTTAAGTAACACATTACTTTTTAATTTACAAGAAAATATCTGAGTTACTTTTTCAAATAAGTTACTTTGTTTCCCCATTTATTGTTGAGAGAAATCAAGAGCAAGTGCAGAGGCGTTGAGTTTGCTGTGTGAACATGATGTTACTGTAGTTCTAGACTAAATGTAACCGTGCATTTACTCATCTCACTTGCACAATAACAAATTTTGTATTCCTCAAAATAAATAAAAACACTGAAATGCACACTCAGAATGATGCAAACCTGCAATAATTAAATATCATATGTCTTTGCTGCTGTCCTTCAATGATCCAATTCAACCATACTAATAAGCAAAAATGACTTTAGATAAACATAACATAATGTGTGTGTGTATGTGTATGTGTATGTGTATGTGTATGTGTGTGTGTGTGTGAGAAGATGCTGAACTCTTGTGTCCTATTCTTCACTCGATCCAGAATGAACAGCTGAAAGGTTTGTTTGAGCTTTTTGAATGTACTTTTCCTTCTGCCTGAGGCTTATTCATTTCACTTTTGGCGTGAAAGGCTTTTACGTTTGCCAAAAATATAACTTTTTTATATTTACTGTAAAAACAAACACGCCAGCCCAGACCAGAGGAGAAAAGTAACACAAAAGTAACACGAAGTAATCTAGCACATTACTTTCCATAAAATGTAGCTTAATGTAAGTAATGCAATTAGTTACTTTTTTAGGGAGTAATGCAATATTGTAATGCATTACTTTTAAAAGTAACTTTCTAAAATTACTGAACATGGTCACATGTTTATTACTTTGCTTCAGGCATGTATTGCAACGTTTCGGAATTTAAATATCGGAGAGTATCGCTAAAAGATTAATACTCTATCGTGTTGGAAAATAACAAACCCCCTCCACCAAACCCAACCCTAAACCCGATAGTGTTAATGAAAGCAAAAGTGATATAAAAATGCCATCTCTGATGCAGCCGTGCTATTTTAACTTCATTCTATGTGGGTTTGAGCTGTTTTGTCGAACCGTATTTCACAGGATTTAAAGCAGGAGCTCTTCACAGCACAAGTGCAATACCAAATCATCTGAGCCAAGCAAATCTACTGCGTTAGAAACCCATACATATGAATCTGGATATGTAAAGGTATCAATTTCCTGCAGCTTGTTATAATTGTTTTGAAGTCATACCACAATACCGTGCAAGGAATTGTGCAAAAATAGGCTTTCTTAATAAAAACTTTGGCCCTGTAAATCATTGCTTATTTGAAAAGGGATATAAGTTTTACTGCCTCTAGTGTTCATTTCAACTGGAAACTGCTGCGATTCATACGTACAGTAAAGTTCATATTTGCAGAATAAAGTATTTTGCAGAAATGCATGTAGAGACACATATTTCCAATGAGCCTGAGTAGAGATTAAGGCATTTGAGCACACACCAGATTGAGATTGTCCATCAGACAGTATTGGAGACCCTGGGCTCAAAGACCAAACATATGGAGAGAGAGAGGGAACAGATTTACTCTGCAGGGAACAAATAAGGGTGACTGGGGCTGAAGTTGTTGTCAATATAGGAATATTTGTAACAATGCTGACACACAGCAGGTGAGGATGGTGTAACAAAGCCAAAAATCAAAAACCATGAAACAAACCATGATGGGTGCTTGGAAACACTGCTTCATGAAGCTTTGAAACGTTAACAAATCATTTGTTTTGAATCAGTGCCTATAATGAAAATTTTCAAAAATAAAGCTACCCAGAGAAAGTTCGCTGGAG
Organism: Schizothorax lantsangensis; assembly: GCA_027422415.1. Taxonomy (NCBI): domain Eukaryota; kingdom Metazoa; phylum Chordata; class Actinopteri; order Cypriniformes; family Cyprinidae; genus Schizothorax; species Schizothorax lantsangensis. Next base: position 1,536,501 of record CM049863.1, on the reverse strand, counting down.
TAGAAAGTGTGAAAAAGCTCCAGTCTGCCCCACATATACTTACAGTAGTGTCTTCCAGAATACAGAGACTCAGAAAAGCCCATTATTTCAAATTGAGAGTTCAGATAAAAAGGCAGATTAAAGTAGCAGAATATTGTAATGCATTACTTGTAAAAGTAAATTTCCCCAATACTGACCATGGCCACGTGTTTTTCGTATTGCGACAGTTCAGAATTCAAATGTCCGGGAAGTGTCGATGAAAGATTTATACTCTGTTGTGTTGGAAAATAACAAACCCTCTCCAACTGATACACAATATCCTTATTACTCACCTAGAAAAGACTGTGGGTATTCGAGGCATGGCTCTTGAGTGGCTCAGATTATTTCTTTATAATAGGAACTTTTCTGTTAATAATGGTCAACCTTATTCCAAATCTGCTTCTTTCAGTTGTGGTGTTCCCCAAGGTTCGATTCTTGGTCCAATCTTGTTCTTATTGTGTGTATGTAAAGTGTGAACACGCTCCGGTCTGCCCTATATATACTGCACAGTAGTGTCTTCCAGAATAAAGAGACTCAGAAAAGCACTTTAAAATCAAAATTCAGATGAAAAAGTATCCACTGGGAAGTGTGAGCACACAAGTGTTGTGTCCCTGTCGCGCTGAGGGAAGTGAAGGTTGAGTTGGTTATTGTGCTACCGATGGCCTCGTCTGATCAAACATAAACCACAAAACTCATTTCACATTCCATGTAACATGTTCAGTTCAATCTGCGTTTGTCTGCCTGCCATTTAATACATTTTCCATTCAGTGAAAATGAATTGCAACCAAAATTAATCACTGCTCTTCAGAATGTTAAGGACTAATGCCAATGCTCAAATAATGTCCTTGAGAAACATCCCAGATCCTTCCCAGCCAATTTCCGGCTTACTCCAAGTCCTGCAGACCCATTTCTTACTTTCTTCAGATTTTTAATGGAAATTGAATAGAAAAACTGCTTTATCATGTGACAGCATGGAAGATTTTATACCAAATGTCTGCTTCCTTTAGTTTGTACACTATTTTTGTGTGTTCACATATTTTACGTGAAAGCAGTATGTTATGCTTGACAACTGTAGATATATATTAATTATAGTATAACTACCAATTAGCGTAGTACTTACTAACTTTTGATGACTCTGTTCACTGATGACTCAAATGAAGTCTCTTCCTCATCATATGATTTAAAGTTAAATTTTACTATTATTTTGTGGTAAATTGGAGGTGTATTGATATTTTATTATTATTATTTTTTATTATTATTTATTTATTTAAATTATCAGTGATTTATGCTTTTAAAAACTTCAAATTTCAAATGTAAATATTATTAGACCTAAATATTGGAAGTTTAGTTCTTAAAATCCATAACAAGACCATCTCAGGACCTGAAGATGGAGAACAAGGTTATACGTATTTCACCCCCAAATCTGATACGTTTTGCTCAATTATAAGTTAATAATATTTTTTTTCAATTAAATAATTAATTGTCTAAATAAATAAAGTGACTGACTGAGTTTGAATTTGTAAACTCATGCATTTTACACATGTAACATGACAATGTTTCGACAATTTCTGTGTTTGATTTTATAGATGAAAACAAGAGAATAGGCCTAGCTGATATTTATGGCCCTTCTTTCATGCAGTGGCTCTTGTGTTATTTGCAGTTATTTGTTTGCTTTCCAAACATCGTGTCAAACATTCACACTGGCAGGTATTCACAGTAGTACAAAACTACTTGTTTCCCATTGACAAACAAGAGTGTATTGTTGATTTGTGTGTGCAAATGATATTATAAATCGAAACAGCCGTGGATAATTGTGTGCTGTTAGTTTGACGAGTGCCGGTGTCATTATAATCTGACTTTTGACGCTCACACACACGTGTGTTTGCATGGACAGCAGCAGCGTTTGCTTCACAGGCTTCACAAAGGCTGCAGTTCATCATGGAGTGAGCGAGTCATATAAACAGACTGACATGCTGGTAAACACGGCTGCTAAATCAGCTCTGCAGGGCTCCGGACTGAATCTGAGTGTGAAGGGTTTAAATGTGAGAGTCCTAATGAGCGGCTGACATTCACCGCCGCAGAAGATCACGGCTTCAGTGCTTAACACAATAACAGGGGAAGATCGGGTTGAAACCTCATCCACACGCAGGATCTTATAATCAATGACCAAAGGGTTCTTATGTCACAGAGGGTCTCATTTTACTTGCTTTACTCAGTGTGTGATTGTGTTTTCTGAGGATTTGACCTTAGACACGTCTGAGCTGTTTTCTATTAGTTTATGACTAATATAGATTTTGCTACAAATGATTTTTCAGGATAACTGTGTGACCGAATATAGTAACACTTTAGAATAGGGAACACTTATTAACTATTAACAACGACTTTTCCCTCAATAAATTAAATTTGCTGCTTATTAATAGTTAGTAAGGTAGTTAAGTTTAGGTATTGGGTAGGATTAGGGATGTAGAATAAGGTCATGTAGAATAAAGCATTAATATGTGCTTAATTTGTACTAATACATGGCTAATATTCTAGTAATATGCATGCTAATAAGCAACTATTTAAGAGATCCTAAAATAAAGTGTTACCCATAGTATAAACTAGTATTTTCCATACAGTGTCACACTGTCCTGAAAATACATATAATTTTACGGTTTATCAAATAGTACTTGTCCAATTTTTCTAGAACTTCAGACATTACAATTTGAATAATATTTTACAGAAATATTTGTAGTTTAGGTTCTTACAACATCAAGAACAATCATCTTTCATCCCCAAAAGGTTTTCTAAAGAAAGTAATATAGTTTGCTTAAGAACTATTTTTTTTTTTTTGCATTAAGACTTTGTATTTTTTTGTATTATAGGAAATCACCACTGAGAATAATAGGAATTACAAAAAACAAAACAAAACAAGAAACACTCAGTCACATCACACATGACAATATGGGAGAGAAATGTGATAATGTGATGTAATGAAAGTAATGTCAAAATTCAATAAAGTTTCTAAAAGTAGTAAAAAAAACGACTTTCTTAAATGTGACCTGTTGCAGTTGAGTCAGTTTGTTTTTATGACAGTAATGTTTGCATACATACATGTTGCTCAGAGCAGTGGTGCTGTTGTGTGTATCTGCTGTGGAACAGACCTGCAGGTCTCTGACTGACCAACAGTGCAGGTTTCAGAGCTGAGTTACCGTCCAGAGAGCTTGCTAACAGATCTCGTATGAAGCTGAGGATTTACTTTCCTCTGCAACTACACAATATCACTCAATCAGCGGGGAAATGGACGTAAGCTCTCGCTGTGTTGCTGTCATCAGATTTCTGAGCCGAGAGCTTTCGCTGAAACGCTGTGCCGTTACCTACAGTCACATCACAACGATTTCTCTTGATTCAGACTGAAATCACTGCGTAAACAAACCTGCTGCATAGGATCTGTTTTGACTGCCAGAAGTTGAAAATCATGGAATAAATAAACACAACTCTGTTAAATTTCTTAAATCCTGGTAAATTTAATTTACAACGCTCATTGCATTTTCAAGTCATAAACAATGATTATTGGAGTATTTTATTAACAACAACAAAAACTCTATTTCAGTCATACTACTTCAAAATTTAATGTTCATTTTAATGTTAATTGCTGTTTCTTTGCAATTAATTGTGAATTTTTCTAGCAATTTCTGAGTGATTGTTTCTAAACCAATGCATGGATTTCAATGCAAACTAAAACTATGAGTATTCTTATTACTTATTACTATTTCTTTAAGTAACAATGTTAATGTGACAAATTTGTATATATATATATACAGTAAGTATATGACAACAACAACAACACATATATCCATGTTTTTGCTTTTTAATATTTAACACATCTTAATAATAATATAATGTAATTTATATGAAAATTTAAAATAAAAAATATATGTATTTTTAGTTAGTAGTTAATTCATTATACCATTTTGCTGTATACATTAAATTGAAATCATAATTTTACATCAAATAATAATAATAATAATACTACATTATTATTATTATTATTATTATTATTACTATTATTATATTAATAGTAGTAATAATAATAATAATAATGATAATGATGATGATGATGATTATTATTATATTAATAATAATGATAATAATAATAATAATAATAATAATAATTATTAAAAATAATATAATAATAATAACTTTTTTCCGCTAGTAAAAGGTTTTTACTTGTACTGTAATCCTGATTTGTAAAAACTGACAAATTTGTGAACGGTCAAACTTACTGTTAGTTCATTCAGGTTTGTATTAGCACACATGCAGATGACATGCATCGCCTGCACTGTTTGTAGTCACTTAGTTTGTCTCCATGACATCATTTGCATACTCTTCTTGTGGAGCTGAACGCTCTCTGGCAAAGACTTTAATCTACTTTCCCTTGAGCTTCATCTCTGAATGTCCTGCTGCCTCTCTCTGTCTCCCTCTCTCTCTCTCTCTCTTTCTCTCTCTCTCTCTGTCTGTCTCTCTCTCTGTCTGTCTCTCTCTCTGTCTGTCTCTCTCTCTGTCTGTCTGTCTGTCTGTCTGTCTCTCTCTCTCTCTCTCTGTGTGTGTCTCTCTCTCTCTCTCTCTCTGTGTCTCTCTCTCTCTCTCTCTCGCCCTTCTGTTTTGTTTGACTCGCTTCACTGTTTTTAATTATTTGATGTTCATGAAGCCTGTGCAAACTACAAATTAAACTCATGCAATATTTAAACACCAAAAACGAAAGGGCATGAACGTTCTGCTAAACTTCTCCTTTTAGGTTTAATGGAAGAAATAAAGTCATATGGGTTTGGCATGGCATGGAGATGAGTCAATGATGACTCCTGTTCCTTTAAGGATGAGGATTGGCTTTTTTTCTTTAGCATCTTCTATACGGTTTCCCTTCATTATGTTTGTATTCAGTTCTTTATACAGAAATAATAGCAGTAGAGTATATATAAGTGCACAGTGGACACAAAGCATTGACAAATGAAGTCTGTGCATCACAGCAGGACATTCAGGCGATACAAAGGTGACTCTTTCAAACACTAAATGAGTGTAAATCAACAAGAACACACACTCAAAGCAGATGACTAAAGCTGTACATTGTTCTGCACACTAAGCCATTCGCTTTTTCAATTTACTTCAGGGTAGAAAGATATGAAACTGTCAATCAGTGACCCAGAAATTGAACATAAATACAGCTAGATTTGTTGTTTCTGAGATATGTTTGACATATCGTCAGATCAGAATAAACTCTGCTTTATTCTGTGGTCACTGATGGTGCTGTCCACATACATAATGGACATCAGATTGAATATGAAATTGATTGCGTCCAGTGTTTGGGAAGGTTACTTTTAAAAGTAATGCATTACAAAAGTAACTAATTGCACTACTTTTTTTGGAAAGTAATGTGTTATGTTACTTTTGCGTTACTTTTTCTCATCTGGCCTGGGTTGGGCTTGTTTGTTTTTGAATATAAAATAAGTTCTATTTTTGGCAAATGTAAAAGCGCTTTCAAACCAAAAGTGAAATGAATAAGCCTCAGGCTGAAGGACATGTGTATTGTATTCAAAAAGCTGTAAATTCAAAAAGCTCAAACAAACCTTTCAGCTGTGCTGCCATTCTGCACACACACACACTCTACACACTGTAACAATTTAAACTTATCTTACTTTAAGTCTTATTGTTACCAAAGGATTCTTTTTTTGGGTAATCTTGTTTCAAACAGTTTACCAACCATCAATTCAATAAAGCCTGTGCCAAACATAAGACTCTCAGGGATTCAATGCATGTATTAATAAACATATAAACTTCAAACAAACATTGTTCAACACTACAGCACAAGGAACAGCACATTGGAAGGTAAATAAGTAAATTGAGTCCAAAAGGCAAACCCTGATATGAGTCCATGAGTCCTATAAAGGCACAGATATCCAAATCCAATCCATCAGAGTCCACAACAAAGAAGCAGTCCAAAAAAACAATAATCCCAGCAAAAAGGACGAAGTAGTAAAAGGGAAAAAACTCGTTCAGTCTCACCCACGTGATCTTCTCCGGGATTCCTGGATCCCACCTGCCATGCTCCAGGAAAAAGGGAAAAATGCACAAACGATCCGAGAGAGAGAAAACGTTCTAGTTCACTGAAAAATAGGCCTCAAAACCCCAATTCAGGTAATCCTCTGGTCAATGGCCAGATATATGATAAATCCACACTCCACTACACTGACCAAGGCATTTCCCAGCACCTTTATTCGCCAGTCTCTCAAAGCATGCCCCCCGTCCAACCATGTGCCATTACCTAAAAACAAAATGGCCACCAGTTCCTACTTCCTTAAATAGTGGCCTTTTCAATAAGAGTCCCTCATATTCCAACTCAAAACAATGTACAAATATAAATAACCATAAAAAAATATAAACAAACAATTATCACCGCATTATTAACAATGTTGGAAATAATTTGAATATCTGAAATGAACACTATTTCTCTGTTTTGTGGCCGTGTCACAACACTCACACACACACACACACACACACACACACACACACACACACACACACACACACACACACACACACACACACCCCCCCCCCCCACACACACACACACACACACACACACACACACAAACACACACACACACACTACATTTGCCATTTTTCTTCATTAGTATGGTTGAATTGGATCATCAAAGGTCAGCAGCAAAGACATTGGTTAATAAAATGGAATTAAAAACATAAAGGATTTTTGTGTTAACGTCATTATTGCTGGTTTGCATAATGTTCTGAGTTTGCTTTTCACTGTTTTTTTATTAAGTTTGAAATATACTGAACATGTTTTTTTGTGTAATTCTAGACGTATAGGGCCAGATTTACTATAAGCTTGCGGCAGCGCAAACCTTCATTTGGCGTTAAAAATCTACTGTCAGGATTTACTTGTCAGGGTTCTGTTGTGTGTGTCATCTGTTCCCGCCTCTTGTGTCCATATTTGGTTTGTTTCCTGTCCTTGTTAAGTGTGATCATTAGTTAATTCGTGTCCAGCTGTGTTTGTCTCGTTATCTATGATTTACCTGTGTATTTATAGTCCTGTCTGTTCAGTTTGATTTTGTCTGGTCTACTCGTTACTCCCGGTGTTTCCTGTCTGTCTGCCTTGTCCTGCCTTGTCCTGCCTTGTCCTGCCTTGTCCTGCCTTGTTCCTCCCTGCTGTGTGCACCATGACAGAAGACCAGAACTAAACGTAAGCGGCGCCCCTTCACCTCGTTTTGTTTTGTTTGTTTTGTTTGTTTTTTCAAGTTTTTATTTGTTTCCTGTGTTTTGTCTCTCGCGGCAAGCAAGTCCGCTGGCCGCGAGCCCTCATGCCTGCCGATCGCGGGAGATATCCGCCATCGGCTGTGGCTATCCCAAGCCCGCCGGCTGGTTCTCTAGTTCCCGGGTTGCCGCTCCCCCAAGCCCGCCGTTCGCGGGAGATGCCCGTCGGCCCGCCTCTGACTCAATGCCTGCCGGCCCGCCTCTGACTCAAGCCTGCCGGATCGCCGCTGACTCAAGCCCGCCAGATCGCCGCTGACTCATGCCCGCCGGCCGCCGCTAACCCTAGCCCCGTGGATCCAGTCCACACGTCACGGCCAGGAGTGCCGTGTTTCTGTTGTTGTGCCCACAGGAACATTTTAAATCAAAACCTTGTCTTGTCTTGTCCGCGGATACTCGTCTGGGGCAGGCGGCTCCTCTTGTTGTGGACACGGAGGCCATTCCAGCCGCCTGCCCCCCTGTCGCAGAAGTGGAAGCAGTTGCTGAGGGACCCTCTGAGGGCCCCTGACTCCTCGTCGTGCCCAGAGGCAGCCTTAGCTTCCTATCTCGCCCAGGAGGGCTTCCTGTTCCTGTGGGATGTCTTGTCCTGTCTGTCTGGCCCCGGAGGGCTTTCCTGTCCTGTCTTGTACTATCCTGTCTCCTGATACCCCCTAACTACCCCAGGGACATTTTTTGGAGGGGTAGAAGGATTCCGGCAGGACCCATTAAGACCACCTGCCATGGCTCCCAGCTCCAGAGCTCCCAGCTTCGCCATGGCCTCCGTCATCTGTTCTGCTCTGGAGGTCCCCGTCCTGTGGTCCTGTCCGTGTCTGTCCTGAGGGGCCTCCAGAGCGCCCCCCCTCCCCGGTGGAACTGTTACGGCGTGGGACACGCCTTCCGGGAGGGAGGAGTTATGTCAGGGTTCTGTTGTGTGTGTCATCTGTTCCTGCCTCTTGTCTATATTTGGTTTGTTTCCTGTCCTTGTTAAGTGTGATCATTAGTTAATTCGTGTCCAGCTGTGTTTGTCTCGTTATCTATGATTTACCCGTGTATTTATAGCCCTGTCTGTTCAGTTTGATTTCGTCTGGCCTACTCGTTTTGTGACTCGCCTTATTAAATATGCATTTGTAGGAGTTTCCTTTCGATCTGTAAATTTGTGGGAGGAAAGTACTTAAATGAATCACATCAAGATTTGCGGTCTTCAATTCACTGGTATTTGTGGCATTATTTAATGGCCAAAAAAAGCATGTGTTAAAGCAGGCGGTAAATTGCACTGCTCTTGGTAGATTGTGCTGGTCATTATGGAAATGATCTGACTGCATCTGTGTTCTTTAATGTGTGCATTGTCAGTAAATCACATGCAGAATTTTCCCCTCCCATCGGCGCTTTTATGGAATTGTGCTCTAACGCTAATTTTCCCTGTTTAGCAAATCTGGCCCTTAGTCTAGATTTCTCTTAACATGGATACAGGAGAGCTGTCAGTCAATAAATGAGAAAACAAAGTAACTGGCATTACTTATTTGAAAAAGTAACAAAGTAAATAATCAAAAATGACCGGGGCACAAAAAACAAGCTGACAAAAATATTGATACCAATATTAGGTGTAATATTGCATAGCAAGAGATTTATAAGCTATCTTTTATAGGCCGGTCATTTTGACCGGGAACACCACAAGTGTGATTTACAAGGTTCATTATGCTTTTATTTTTTAGGCTTTTCGATTTTGACTGGGATACCACCACTAAGTGTGGGAACAAGTGTAACAAGGTTCAAAAAATTTTTTTTTAAATAGTTTAATAAAAATTAACTTTTTTTTTTTGCGGTGGAATTAGTTATGCCCTGTGTGAACAAAGTCAGTAAATCTAAGTCCAATGCAATAACATTAAGTAACATATTCAGGAGAAAGAAACTTCTCTCCGGGTCAAAATGACCCGAACACAACCTGAGGGTTTAAAGTAATGCATTACTTAATTAGTTATTTGAAAAAGTAATCTGATTACATAACCCGCATTACTTGTAATGTGTTACACTTAAAGGGATAGTTCACCCAAAAATGAAAATTCTGTCATTTACTCTCCCTCAAGTAGTTCTAAACCTGTATGAATTTATTTGTTCTGAACACAAAGGAAGATATTTTGAAGAAAGTTTGTAACCAGGCTGTTTTGGGGCACCTTTGACTTCCATAGTAGGAAAAAAAATACTATGGCAGTCAATGGTGCCCCAGAACTGCTCTGTTTCCCACATTCCTTTGTGTTCAGCAGAACAAAGAAATTCATACAGGTTTGGAACTACTTGAGGGTGAGTAAATTATGACATAATTTTCATTTTTGGGTGAACTATCCCTTTAACACTGCTGTCGTCAATGATAAAAACCAGTGACATTTTTGCATCGTGATTTCAAACCTGCCATAATTAAAAGTAGCCACAGTTTTCACTGAAACCAAGCTCTTCTGACTTCTTCTAACCAGCTGATACATAAAACACGGTCCTCTAACAAGTACAACGAACATACACCAATCCTTCGTCCCATTGACAGCATGAACTTTACACGGGTCCGCTGGGAGCATCTCGCCGCACACCACACCTTCTCACAGCATTCAGCGGCTGACAGGTGCCTCTATACCTGCCTCAGTTTCACGGGCCGCCGAGACCTACAGCGGACTGCTGATGGATCTGTGGCAGTGTCCCGCTGGGAGAGCCTGTCAGCCCGGATCAAACCCTGCTTATTCCTCACCAAGAACCTTAACTCCAGTCGAGGAGTCCACTATTCACAGTCAGTCACAGCCAGACGTCCCTCGAGGGCCCGGATGAGGAGACGTCTGTAAAACTGTACAAGATTAGTCAGCAAGAGTGTAGTGTGTGTATATAGGTATTCAGTTCACATCAGAACAGCTGTCATACAGTAATATAGGTTGATACAAGAGTAAAATGAGTTGCAGTTCAGCCACACAGGTCTATAATTAGTGGAGTCGACTCCAAAAGAGTTGAACCTTGTTGTCTCTGTTGCTGCGTCCAACATTGTTCACTTGTTCACTCGTTCTAAAATCCTGTTGTTGTTTGTTTTAACTCTGTCCCCACCAGCATTTTTATTTAAGTTTCCAGCCATTTTTGATTATTTCACAAATGTCTTACAGCCCCCAGAATATTTTGTTGTATAAATATCTGAACATGAAAATAAGCCAAAACAAAGATGCATGCATACATAAAAATATTCTAGTTTAATGCATTATTTTATTTTGTCAACACTTGAATGCAAATAAATAAATAAACATTTTGAACAAAACACTGAGAAAACTGTATTTTTGTCAAAGACTACATCCGGGTCGGATTCAGAACTATGCTCAAAACACAGATGGAGTCGATCGCTTCCAAACACACCAAAGCTTCACAGTCCTAAACCTGTCCACATTTCATTCGGTAACGTTTGATTTATATGATGTTTAATGTTTGCTGATCGCGTTATTTTACATATGCATCTGCCCACACACGATTGCTTGTTTCTACTTCTTCTTCACCGTGTTTTGATCCAGAGATTCAATACTCTTTCAGAAGATGTGTAATAGCGCCCCCTACCATATAACAGTGAAAACACATAAAGCCGGAAAATTCCGGCGAGGAAGAGTTGTCTTCTAAATGATGGAAAATTATGCCAATGGCAGGAAAAAATAAAAAAATAAATGTAATGAAGATCTTTTGGAAGTTTTTTTTGTTTTGTTTGTTTTTTTCAAACTTGGAAGTGTCAATGTCACTTTATTTATAGTGCACAATTAAAACAACTGTTGACCAATGGGCTGTACCTAACATAATATACAAAATAACCCCTGCATCATTGATGAAAAGATAAAAAAAATAAGACTTAAGTTTTGATATGTAATGGTCTACAGCCAGACCGTCCCACAGTTTTGGCGCTGCCACTGGAAATGTCCGGTCACGTCTAAGTTTTAATTTTGTCTATGCATCCACTAATAGTCCTTGGCTTGAGGATCTCAGAGACCTCCTCGAACAATCTCCTGCATGGCGAGAAATCTGTCAGATAGGATGGTGCTAAGCCTTTAGGGGATTTAAAATAACTTTAAAGTCAATTCTGCAGCGGACTGGCAACAAGTGTAATGATATTAGGGGAGGTGTGATATGTTCATGATTCTTGACACCAGTCTAGCAGCTGCATTTTGTACCACTTATAGCTTAATAAGTGGCATTAATAACCCTCTGAAAATTCTTACAAGACAAAAAAAAAAGTCTTCACCTTTGCCAGTGCTCTTAGATGGAAGACACTGGATTAAACCACAAAACTAACCTGGATAGTGCTTTAAAGTTTAATGTACAAGTAAACTCCCAAGTTCTTATATTCACGTTCATCAATTATGCAGAAACACTAGCTTTTCAGCTGTCCAGGAGATGAAAAGAGGCATTTTTAGCCATCACCATTTATAATTAGATTAATTTATTGAAATCTTATCTTTAAATTTAAATAATTTGAACAGTCATTAGAAGTGTTTTAATAAAGGGGGAAAATTAAATTTTGTGTGCAATGAATGCAATTTTGTATTCAATTTCTGAAAATAATGCAGTCAATGAGTCAATTCTAAACACTTATAAACACCTGTAATACCTGGAGAAAACTGTTCATTAACATTCCATTTATATCAATGGCGCTTTCTTACCTTCTTTTCTCATGGCAGATTTACAGAAATATTAATCACACAAATCAGTGGATCATCTTTTGAATCAGTTCATTGAAATGAACAGTCTTATTGAATCAACTCAATAAGGAATCAGACTTCCAATTCAACTCTTAAATTTAAATAGTGCTTCACTTATCATTTTTTAAAGAATATTGCAAATAATTCCTTTCTGAACATAACCTGAGTTAGTTTTTTCTCCGCCCTCTCAGTTATAAGGCTGTGTGCAATACAATGTGACATAAAAACAGTGTTAATTATGTTTTAAATAACATGCATAAACAAAAACTACTCAGCGGCTGTGTCATTTAAACCGTAAAGCCTTCGCATGATGTTTATTTATGAATGCTGACCCAGAGCCATGCATATAGAGGTGAATCTGTGATAAGGTTAATTGAGGCCGCTGTGCTTCACAAGGCATTGCATGTACTTAACTATCCAACTCGCCACATACCATCTTCAAACTCAGAAAAGCATTAGAAGCATTATCCACAATGGCTTCCTGTTAATAAGGAGTTAATCTGATTGCGTTCTCTCTCGCGGGTCGACTACAGCGAGAGAAAATTCAGTTCACGTCAGGACAGCCGTAATACTTGCAGTCTCCGCAGGTCTTAAGACCTCTTGTAATCCCTGAGAGAGTTGAGCCAGCACATTAAACACTAGCGAAGGCAAGTCAACGACGTCGCTAATTAGAACAGCAAAAAACCTGGAGATTTGGCACACGGCGAAAAGCCACTTCGCAAAAGCCCTGCGTATTGTCTCGGATGTCAGGGTGCATCGCATCCGCTTTAATAATCAGCCATTGGCTTCTCTGGGGAATCCAAAACAGTTGCTTTTCCACTCATGCATGCTGACTGTCGGTCTTCTGCAGTTGTCAAGAGTTCAGTTTTAGTGCAACAGGGCTTCAAAGCAGAAACAGCCACTCCAGCGTTTCATTTTCCAAAGCTGCTCTTGACAGTTGTAGTCGTACCTCGGCGTGGCAGGGCATCACGACACTTGATGCCAGCCCACTCTAATCTCTATTCAGAGCTGAATGATACAGTACAACAGAAGCAGTGCAGCCCATTACCTAGCCATCACAGAGATGGAGAGTCTATTATTTACACAGACAGGAGAATACACATGAGGAAAGATCTGTAGCATGCACAAGAGAATATGCGTCAGACTCAGGCGGGAAAAAACGCCCTCGTTGATATTCGATAACTGTCATTGTGCAACAACACCAGACCACTAAAGCATAGTGTGCATTTATAGACCTTGTCAGGTTATAATATTGTGGGATAGACTTACAGTCTTTAAAATGGCATGCACTGTATAAAGCTCCTAGATCACGTCATTTTCATGGGTTACACTTTATATTAAAGTCCACTCTAGATATTCTATACTATAAGTAAATTTGCAACTACATGTCAGCTAACACCCATTAGAGTATTAGTAGACTGTTAGTTATACTTGCAAAGTTACAAAGTTAGTCCATCAGAGTGTTAACAGATATTAAGAAGACAGTTTATTAATACAATGACTGCCAGATGACATGGAGTTACAAAGTTACAGTAGTTCTAGTTAGTAGCATGTCTAAAGTGGATAATCAATATAAAGTGTTACCTTTTCGCAACTTTTAAAACTTTTTTTTTTTCATAATGACATTTTTGACCCCTTTTCTCAGCAATTTCTACTCTATGAAAATATTTTAAAGCAACTTGCATAACTAGGTGAAAAAATGATATTCAGTATAGAAATTTCCATGACTTTTCCAGGTCTAGAAATCATACTTCCCTCATGTATCCAGTTTAACAAGATCACGTGAGTCCTGTTTTTTAATACAATGGCAAGTATTGAGGAAACTATAAAATATGAAATACAATACCAAATTACATCTTGGCACCGCCATTAGAAATCTGATTAATCCCCTTATGAGAGCCTTGGACCTGGTTGAGAACAGGGTTTTTAAAGTTGAACTAAAACCATAAAAAATAAAAAGTTACTTGACATTAAATAAACCTTAACTGAAGTAATATACATATATATATCTACATATAAATCTTATTTTCATCTCCAATTTTGCCAAGGCAACATTTCTTATTTTATTTAGTTTAATCTGATGTTCTAAAATAACTAAAAATAAAACTGTAATGAAGATGAATAAAAACTAGATAGACATAAAAATAATAATAATAATAATTAATAATAACTAAATTACTAAAACTGTAAATAAAATGATAACAGAAAATATATAAAAAAACATATTCAAATATCAAAAACTATAATAATGTCATAATGATACTAAAATAACACTGGTTGAGAACCACTGAGGTACAGTATTACTAAGTAACCAGACTTTCACCAGGCAAATGTAAAGCTTATAAATGACAAAAAAGTAAAATCAATCAATCAATAAATCAATCAGTCCCATAGACTAACATTTAAGGAGGATTTCTGACTCAGAAACATAGACTTGAGGATGGGCTTTCTTCATTTGGACCACACTAGCAACACACAGCAATGTATGGCAACCGCCAACAGTATTGTTTTTATAAAACATTATTATTATTATTGGTAAAACGTGTTCTTGTCAAAGGGTGGGAATGGATCAAAGTGCTGTCAGAGCTTAACTGTATTTCACAACAAAGCACAGAAATGCACAGAATTTGGTCATAAACCTGCCCCGAAGGTTCAATTATTCAACTTTGCTGAGCACCATCAAAGGGTACAAATGCGCTGGAGGTGAAATGAACTTTCCGGACCCACCGTCTCCAACTTCCCCATCAATCATGCGAGACAAATCATGCTAATGCACTGTCCTGAAGCACAGGCTTTGCTTTGGCTTCCATCCTACACAATAAGTGTATGCGAATGCAGAAATATACTGTATAAAGTATGCAGCTAAGGTTGCCATTAACTGTGTGACTGCAGATATCGCATGAATTATCGATGTGCAGTTTGAGTTATGAGGGAAAACTCAAGCTGTTTTGGGTGGCGAGGCCAGGATTATTAAAAGCAGGGAGCCTTAAATGAAATATGACTTTATGACAATGTCTGACAGAAGCTTTACTGAGGAATGTTGTGTTAAAATATTCATAGAAGACTGACAGTGTTGTTGAGTAGTGAACATGGCTGGATCCAGCAGCAGGATTTCCCTTTCTGAATATGTGTCGTAATGTAATGCGTATGTCCTCAGATGTGCTGCATTTTGGACCTTTCTTTCTGTCAGTCATTCAGTATGAAGTTTGAACATAGTGCTTGCAATCCAAATCAGTGAAATTAACTCATAAACGTAGTAGTAGTTTACAAATTACGGTCACACTTTATTTTAGGGTCTCTTAAGTAGTTGCTTATTGGCATGTATATTACTAGAATATTAGCCATGTATTAGTACTAATTAAGCACATATTAATGCTTTATTCTACATCTCTAATCCTACCCAATACCTAACCTTAACAACTACCTTACTAACTATTAATAAGCAGCAAATTAGGAATTTATTGAGGAAAAAGTCATAGTTAATAGTGAATAAGTGTTACCTGTTCTAAAGTGTTACCCAAATTACTAAGTATTCAATCGACAAGAAAGTCCACTGATACTGTATGTTTTTGTAGTAATTCTATTCCTTAACTAATGATTACACTTAAAGGGACAGTTCACCAAAAAAAAAACACAACACAAAATCAATGGCTCCTGATGATATATGGAGGCCTTATGAAGCAAAACATTCAGTCTGTGCAAGAAACTATCACTTTAAGGTCCATTTCAGAGCAGCTGAACAATTATGATGCAATTAACACTGAAATTAAATCAAAACAAGAGAATAATCTAGAGATATCATATCCAGTGTTGGGGTAACGCATTACAAGTAACACGAGTTACGTAATAATATTACTTTTTTCAAGTAACTAGTAAAGTAACGCATTACTTTTTAATTTACAAGAAAATATCTGAGTTACTTTTTTCCCATTTATTGACTGACAGTGCGCTGTGTGCACATGTTACTGTAGTTCTAGACTAAATGTAAATGTGCATTAATTAATCTCACTCACAAAAGATTTAGTATTCATCAAAATGAATTAAAACAGTGAAATGCAAACTCAGAATATGACACAAACCTGCAATAATTAAATGTTAAATAACACAAATCTATCTAATCCCATTTTATTAACAAATGTCTTTGCTGCTGACCTTTGATGATCCAGTTAAACAATAATAATAAGCAAAAATGACTTTAGATAAACTAACAATTGTTCTTCATTGTTTGTTTATTGCTGAAGAGTGTTGATCCTTCTTCTCCTGCGCTCTCCTCTTCACACGTGAATTACTTGAGGTTTATTCATTACACTTTTTGGTGTGAAAGGGCTTTACATTTGCTATAATTACAACTTCTTGTATTAAAAACAATCAAGCCCTGCTCATATTTAAAAAGTAACGCAAAAGTAACGTAATGCATTACTTTCCATAAAAAGTAGCTAAGTAACATAATTAGTTACTTTTTTAGGGAGTAACGCAATATTGTAATGCATTACTTTTAAAAGTAACTTTCCCCGACACTGATCATATCTAGAGAATATTATTATATTGCAGTCTGACTAAGCCAAATAATGTAGTAAGTGCTCCATGCATTTCAGTAGCATCATAAAATGCAGAGTTACTGATGCTCGTGTGTCCCCTTAATCAATTCAGCATCAACTTAACTCCTCGATGATGCAGAAGTAGCGACTGATCTTTTCTCCAGAATTGTGACATACATCTAATTATGACATTTGCATTAGGAGTTATTATTATCGTTTTATGGTTTTAGTTATTTTAGTACATCAAGTTAAACTAAATGAAAACGAGAAAGGTTGCCTTGGTATCTAGATAGATAGAAATTAAGGTCTAAATTTCTTTCTTTTTTTTATTTATTTATTTTTATTATGCAAACAAACATACTATTTACAGGTGATAAATCAAATACAAAATAACCAAGGTCAATAAAACATACATGACAGCCAACGTGATTTGTGTGAGTGGATATGAGTGTGTGTGTGTGTATGTATATGTGTGTGAGTGTGACTGGGTATTGGGGGTGGGGGTATATAAACAAAAAAAATAATAAATAAGTAAAGTACAACAGACATAACAATAGTAAAAAGAAAACAATAGTAATGATAACAGTAGTAGTAATAATAATAATAATAATAGCATTCATAACAAAAATTAGAGGATTGAGGGTGAGGAAGGTGATAAGTAATAATAGTAATAGTACCAGCAATAATATTAATAAATAAATAATAACAATAAAACAAAAATAATAGTAATTGACTCAATTAGTCAGAAATGAGGGGAAAGTTGGAAGATCAGGAAGAGGACAAATAGTAATAATGATAATAATAATAATAATAATGATAGTAATAGTAGTGGTAATGATGAAATAATAATAATAATAATAATAAAGCTATAGAGAGTAATATATTGTAAGATACTTTCTTTTGTTTCAAGTAATTTGTATTGTAATTGTTCTGGAGCGTCATATTTGGGTATAGTTTATAGAGATTAACGAATGCCACACACATGTACTATACTAATCCACACAATTTTATCAATTTCCAAAAAAAAAAAAACAGCATAGGAGTTTGGAAAGACATGAGAGCGAACTATTCCTTTAACTGAACTCAAGTGAACTAAAGTTACCTAAAATCACCTTTCCCAAAACCGCACACATAAGCTTTGCTCGAACTGCTGCAAATGACTGAATAAACGACAAACATTTGCATAAATAGCTTATCTTTTAATTACAGACTTGAGGGTCTTGAATCATGCCCTGAAATTATGCTTTTGTGCGAGAAGCCTCTTTTCTTTGATTGGAAATGGCATACCGATAATATAATAGAAATGCTTATATGCAAATCATTTATGAATCAAGATATCATTGCGGTTTTCATCTTAAAAGGGCCCTTCTGTTTGATGAGCAGACCTCATTTCCAGTCCATCCAAAATCCAGCCAGTGATGAGTCACAATCACAAACAGATCGTTTCTTTGGATCCCAAAGAAATTGTGTGGCCTGTTTAATGCAACCGTGTTAATAAGATTAGATGAAGCACTGCAAAGAAACTAACTTTATTAACCAACACTTGCTTTTTGATGTCACAAACTCTTCTTGTTCTGGCAGCTTTCATTCACCTCCACAACATTCGCTGCTTTTGTTCCTTACTGAGAAATCACAATGGCTTTATTACTCTTATCTGTGCGCCTAAAAATGACTGCATGGCTTATAACATTCAAAACCACGAAAACTTCATTCATTTCTTTTGTGGTGTCCTTATGCAGGTTTCATTGTGTTTTTGTCCTTCTCTTGCTGGCCCCTGGGGGCCGATGTCCTCTTTAATAGAGCAGCTTTTGCTCCAACAACAATAACTTCCATCTGCAATCATAAAACATCTTAATCACAAAGTATAATTTAAACCCCTTGCCAACAACAGTCCAGCCATTTTCAGTAAACAAGGAAATGTCAGTGCTGGGATGTGAGTAGTTGTTGCTAAGCATCGATGAGTGCCATTTAAAGATACTACGGCAATCGAAAGTGCATTCACGATGAATAATATCTCTAGAATTGTGCCAGGAGAATGCATACTGCTGTCCTTCCAACATACAGTATAATTACCTCCTTTGTCATCCTGAATTCATCACTATATGGAATGACTTCAATGCAAAGTATTGAGAAGCAGGAATGGAACGGATTCCAAATCTCCGAATCTCGCCCACTCGCTCATAATTTACATTTATTTTCTGTGCCGGCGTGGAAGATGTTGTCTGAACTGCTCTGTGTCTTTTATTCTAATCATCAGAATGAGAGCTGGCGGAGATGCATCCCATTTAATGCAAATCTTCATTCTCTGTGTGCACCATGCACTATTCTCTATCACGTGCCCTTTTAGTTTTAGAGAGGGAGATGTAGTATCTGGGACACAGTGCAGGGAGTGCTTGTTTTTTCAATAGTATCCCAGATTGACCTAGTGTATAATACAAGACGGCTGACATTAATGGATGCTAGATCAGGTAGTGCTAGTGATGGCACACGATTGTTAGAATAGCTAGGCTTTTTTAGTCATTTGAAATGCACATTTAGTTACTATGAGTAATGCATTTGAGTGAGTCTACCAGGGCTTATGTACTGTATATTTAATGAAGAATTGTCATCTTCATTGAAATTATTACCTTTGAGCCTGAAATGAATACAAAGCTTTACTTGAAAATTTGGTAGAATAGGCTGCTCACTTTTTTCAAACCTATTAAACTTTTATACGGGTTCATTGGAAAAGCGTTCTTGTGGCAACATTTTTGCAAAATTATATTATGTTGTGCATTGCATAACACTTTCAATGTGAAATATCCAGTGAGTGGCACTAAAAGTGTGTTAAGTTTGATCTAAAACAGACTAACATTCATTTTGCAAACTGGTTGTTGTGCATATTGCCCAAAGCTTATTGCACATAAGTTCAGAAATTAAATGTCCGCACTAAATGGCACTAAAAGGTTAATGCTCAATCGTGTTTGAAATTAACGTACCATCTACATTAAACCTCACCAATAGTGATAGAAAACATGAGATAGCAATGCACTGGCTAAAACAACCATGTCATTTTAGTTTGTTTCTACAAGTCTTTATGCTCTTTTATCATGACTCGTATTTCATGAGACTCATGAGTGCAATGCTGTACCGGGTGCGCTACAGAGCAAGTTTACTATGTCAGAAAAGCCATGCATATCGAGCTGGTTATGTGATGCCAATGTCAAAATGTATTAAAACACTAATTAGTGTATTAGTGTTTTGAGCTCATAACATAGTATTGTGCAAGGATCTGTTCAAAAATAAGTATATTGATTGATATTCTGTAATCATAATTGGTGTGCAAAAGAATAAAAGTTGTTGGTCTTTTACTGCTGGAAATGACAACCAATTGTATTTGTAAGCACTTCTTTTTGACTATGTATGTAGAAGCATGTTTTTTTAATGAGCCTATGTTGCACATTTTATAATGCAGATAATATTCTTTTTAATAAGAATTAGAATGTTTTCTACTGTGCATTTAAAGGGTCAAGAAAATGTCAGAAATTAACAAAGACTTTAATTTAGCTATGTTCATCATGTGATGGTCACTTTAGTAGACTTACAGTACAATATTCCAGTCAAATCATATTGATTAATTTCACATTGTTGATGTTTGAAAGAGTCCAGATAACTTTTAAAATGTGGACAAAAACAGCTGCAAATATTCTTAAAAATATATTTTGTGTTTTGCAGAAGAAAGTAAGTCATACAGGTTTGGAAGAACATGAGGGTGAGTAAATGATGACTGAATTTTAATTCTTGAATTAACTATCTCTTTAATAACTGGCTAACATTAAAATAAAAAGGCTATTTGTGAGTCCATTGAGATCTCCGTATCACAATTAATGGCCCAATCAAAACACTTTTACAGCATATTTGAATACAGATTGCATGAACACCACTTTGCTTAGAGGTTGAGCGGCACACAAACTATATCATACCCAAAAACCCTGGACCTTAGGCAAAAATAACATGTCTGACGCGATGCCTTCAAGGCTGCTGTGGAAAGCCCAGGAGTTTTTATTTGCTGAATCACTGGGATGCTGCTCTTGAAGGTCAGTGAATCCTGGGTCAGCGCAAGAGTCACTAGAAACCGTCGGCTGTATTTCGAGAAAGTCTAACTTTCAGTTCAGTGATTTCAAGGTGAGACGTCCCTCTGAACCGAGCTCTGGGCCTCTGGGCTGTAGGTGAGAAAAGGCTTAAATGGAGAACACAGTGTGAATGGAGCATCGTGGGAAATCGTGCACCATCACGACGACTCGTTAGTTTCCCATGGACCATCTCAGCTGACGTGGGATTAACGTGTTTTTCGAGATCAATATGCGACCTGTATGTTAATTGCAGACTGATAATTAATTTCAAGCGATTGGAAATGAATATAAATCAATCCTTGGATGAAAAGGAAGAGGCCTCGGTGCATTTGGTTTCAATAAACAAACCAGCAAGCTCAACAGGATCTAATTGAATCTAGGCACTTTTCCAGAAATTCCCTCACCACGGATGGCTTCTTTTGGCACAGAGTTGGCCTAAAAAGCGTTGCGTATGGACCATGCTAATGAGCCATTTTTTTTATTGAAACTTTATTTTACTTTTGAGTACTAAATAACCAGTAAACAAGCCAAAAGAGAGAATGCAAACTAAAACCATCTGCAGTCATAAACTGTGACTCTAGTTAAAGCAGCTATAACTACACTTTTCTGTCTAAACTATTTTTTTTAATTTTTTTTATAAGGACAACACACATTAATCAACATTTCTGTAAATGTGTCGGTGTTAGCCAGTCGGCTAATTTTCAACTGCAGTCCTTTGGCAAGATGTTACAAAACCCTTTGAAATCTCAGGAACAATAAACAAAAAGCATCATGACAACAGTACTAACACTATAACAATAATCAACATTTTCACACAATCAGCCATATAAGCACACAAAGCAACAACACACAACCTTCAAAAGGTATATGTAAGTGTGCTGGAAAGTATTAATCATACATGAAGCACAAAATAATCCATTATGGGTTAAGATAACACAAACCTAGATTGTAGGCAAAAAAACCCACCCCAAAAAACATACAATTTCACAAATAATAACAAAGAAACATCAAATAACATTGAATTAAACATGCAATTTTAAAGTCTGAAATAGTATCCAATATAGTACAAGTACAAAATAGTACAAAAAGACTGAAAGACTGAAATAGCATCCACCGTTTTCTTTATGAGTCATCTGTGTTGTAGATTATTGGAGGTTCTTCCGGTTTGGGGACGTTCAACTTAAAAAGACTGAAACCAATCATCTCAAATCATAAAGCTGCTCCACAAATAGTCCTCAATTTGAGCTATACATGTTCCTTCATGTTCTGTTTCAGACTTCAGGAAAATATCGTAAAACTTGGTATTTTAATGTAACATGATTCAACAAGAATATCTATGGAAGAGCTCTTTCAGTCGCTGCATCTTTCCTCTTCATTATCATTTTTTTTCTTTGTATTTTGTAGTAATAGTATGAATAAACACAATATATACTGTAGTTTTAATTTACGATATATTCCATGAATAATTCACTCAATGTAGTAAGAATCTCTGGTTTTCTCCTTAAATCATCACGTCACGGTTTGTTTTCACACAGATGCTTTAAAATGTAATTATCTTTCACTTCTGATCCTTATTATCAGTCTGAATGTTTCTAAAGCAGGGAAACATGATGATTGTTATCTGTCAAAATAACAAAAATCAGTGAAATATCACTCATTTAAGGTAACCTATAGTCATTTATTACAGTGATATTTAACACATCTGCTGCGGAAGATTTTTTGACGTTATTAATGTTCTGTTGTGGTAACTTGTTAATGTTTTACACTGTTATATTTCCTTTTAATGATCAATGGTTGAAGCGTGAGTAAAAACCTATTGTGATCCTAAAGCACATCTTTTGCTGATTGTTTACAGTTTAACAGAAGCTACTCACATAATTTGTGCGAAGCATCATGGAGCGTAGGAAAAAGGTGGATTTTCTTGTAAAATATACTTAAAGAAATTGAAGAAGACCTGAAGACGTCTCAATCACATGATATACTCTTATAAAGAACCATAGCGAGCAGCATATACGTCACATACGTCCAGCTCCACTAATGCTTTCGCTGTGTCCTTCAGCATCAAAACACAGGGCTTGCAGACACTCATTAGGTCTGTTATTTTCTTGATTGTATGCTGTCCGCTTACCACTTTCCCTCGACTACAATTCACAGCCCACCCGGCCCTTCAAGTGTCGGGACAAGAGCCTCTCGTGCATCCATGGCATGGCCAGTCTTTTTATTTTCTTCTCGTTCTGCACATGTTGTTCCTCGGCACACGCTTGATTCCTGATGATGAGAGGATGCTGAAAACCACTAAGAGCTGCTTAAGTCCCCTTCAGAGAAAATCATCCATAAGGAGATCTCTCTACGATCAGAAACTTGTTTATATTTGCTGGTAACTGCATGATAAAACAAGATAATGACTTGTAATATTACACCATTCAAAAACATCCCTGCTCTTGTCTTAGTGCTTCTGAACATTAGACTGTGAAAACATTTATGAAGCCTAACGACAGCAGCATCACAAAAAACCAACATCGACAATAACGGAAGAGATATACTGTAATGTGTTCTTCAAGTGGAGTCAGAAAGATTGCAATTATGAGAACAAAAACATTAATAGCTGAGCAAAGTCATATGCGATAGTGGGAAGGTTTTAGATTTCAGATGTTACACGAGAAGCTGAGTTGTGACAGTTTGAAACATGACAGAATATATAGATGTATCATAATATATTTACAATCTATGAATGGAAGACAAGTCTGTAGTGACTTATAACATATGGTTTTTAAAGTTATTTTAATGTTGCATGATGTATTTCATTTATTTAAAAGGCGTGATTCAGAATGATCTCATATGCCAAAAACTTTACTTAAAATGCTTCAAAATATACTTATCTAAATATAATTTCTACCATTATTTTTATTTTTTTTGTATATAAATATATATTTCCTCTAACATTTAAGCATACGGCACATTTAAAAAAAAAAAAAAAAATGTTTTTGTTTATTTAATTAATTAATTACCCATTTCTACTGATTTACAAGAGTTTGTTTGAATGTGTGGCCTTTTGACTTCAATAACAGTAGATTTTTTTTTTTTAGCATTTTCTCCTACCTATTAAACACTGACAAACCTAGTTATTTTGCTATCCTAACTATACATAAATTTGGTTATGATTGCATTTTTATATTTGCATTTAACATTGTTTTTCCCTGCTGTCTACGACCCAGTGCAGAATCACATCAGAACAGACCTGTGATACAGCAGTCGTGAACCGCTGATGTACTCTACATTTCAATATATTCAGTATTTCAATCTCTTTCAAACATGACCCTCATAAGCAAAAGACACCCGGGTAGGTTGTCGGCCTCTAAAATGACTGGCAGGTCAGACCCGAGGGCCGGCCCGACTGGAGACACACGGATCTGGTGTTCAGCTGTGTTTGATATTCTCAGCTTCCCTCAGAAATCCTCTTGTCTTTGCTACTTCAGCAATGGGAAGCCAGAGCCCTCGTTAAAGTTTAATGAACGAGCGAGGCAACACGCGTATCACCTTGAGCTGTGCCACTCTCATTCAGGCGTCAAATGGCTGTCGAGCCGGCGAGGAAGAGCGTATCAAAGAGCAAAGAGACGTTCGAGCCCTCAGCTGATCTCAGAACAGACATATGAGATCTACAACAGCAGGCGGGAGGAACCGCCGTCCTCAAAATTATAATGCAATCATTGAACTTGGGAAGTCACGAACTCAGAACTGAGTCTAAGCCACTTTTTAGAAGAATTTTGATGTTTTGTAGTGTATAAAAATTCCAAAAAAAGCTGTGCCAAAACTTGATAAAAATACAATAAAAACAGTAAAATTGTATAATATTATTATAATCTAAAACAGCTGTTTTCTATGTGAATATGTGTTAAACTGTAATTTATTTCTGTGATCAAAGCTGTATTTTCAGCATCATTACTGCAGTCTTCAGTGTCACATGATCTTCAGAAATCATTATAATATGCTGATTTGCTGCTCAAGAAACATTTATGTGTATTGTATGTGTATTGTAATTGTTCTCGATCAATAACATGCATTAGTTTGATTTCTTTGTTCTTCCCCTCTTTCATTACTAACTGAAATGTCACATTTGGTTTTATATGATTAACATTTTATATCATACAATTTTGTTTTTAGGATTCACAGATGAATAGAAAGTTCAAATAAACAGCATTTATTTGAAATATATTTTTTTGTAACTTTATAAATGCATTTACTGACACTTTTGAGCAATTTGATGCATCCTTGCTGAATAAAAATATGAATTTCTTAAAATAAAACATTGTATATACTATACTGTGTGTATATAGTTGTTGCTTTTTTGCACTCGAGTCAGTCGCCAATCCTTGCCTCGCCGGTGTATATTTCTTTAAACCAATCTGGATTTAATTTGCAAGTGTCTCTTCCCATCCTGAACCGCATAGGAAGTGATTTTAAAAGTGTAGCGTGTGTGTGTGTGTGTGTGTTTAAGCCCATTGATTTAAGAACGTCTGATTAAACCTCATCAGCCACATCAACGAAATGAACAACACAACAGCATTATATAATCAAGTGCAGCGCGATCTGACTTATCCACTAATCAAGACATCAGATTGCATTCAGATTTTTTCCTCAGTCAAATGTGTAGCTTGTTTACTGCCATTTTTATGTTATTCCATAATAGGGGTCAAGATAAGTGTAATATGTTGTATATAAAGCATGCTTTAAATATAATGAAGAACATCTTTACTGATTATGTACCGCCAAACAGCAGGGTCTAAAAACTGTGGGTCTAAGCACTTAGAAAAGCAGCTGTTAGTCTCCTTTAGGTCTCTGTTAAGTCAAAATCCAATTGTTTTGGCTTGGTAATTTAATGAAACTTGATCAGTCATATTGGAAATCCTTTCAGAAGTCCTTTGGCTAAATTGTATCAATGTTTCATCAGAATCACTGCAGTAATTGGGATTCCTTTGAGGACAGATGATATTTCATATAAAGTGTTATAAAGCATATAAACGTCTCGAGGGATAAATTACATTTAGTGGCCCATTAGGTGGCCTTCATTCCTCTGACCTAAAGAAAGGTGCTGACCTACACTATTATTCATAGCCAAATCTCCCATTACTTTGCCCAAATATGTCTTGTGTTCTCAAAGTAGTTTTTGAGCTCTGGTTTTAAGTAGACGATATTGAATGATAAAGTGAGTGTTTTAGCATGTTAGGACATTGGCTTGTATAAATATGTGTGTAAATCAGAAAAGCAGTGTCAACCACTTCTAGATTGATGTCATGAATCAGTAAAATCTCATCAAAGCTGAATGCTGGTTTTGACTCATTGGCTGATCAATGTATTTTAGTTCATCAGATAATTAATAGCTCCATTGTAGGTAATACTTTAGCTTTTTACCAGAGTTTTATAAGTAACTAAAACTAAAATGAAAATTAAAACCATTAAACAAAACATTTTCGTTAGTTGAGGAAAAAAGTTTACTAAAATAAAATATTACTTTTTTTTTTTTAGCTAGTCGCCAAGGCAACATTTCTCATTTTAAAATCAATTGAATAAATTACTCATTCAAGTCTGCCAATGAAAATGCATTTTTGAAGCATTTTTGAACTAATTGGTTGAGTGCACAATTCAACGACTCATTCAAATAGTGATTCCTTGTAGAAAGCATATAAACATATCCAGGTGCATCATGCACTCATTATTTTTAAAGGGGGCACGAGAGGGGGGGGGGGTATTCAAAACATTCCCAAACGCATTAACTATATCATGAAATATCTCAATTGTCACCTAGTTTATGATGGTCAAAGTAGCCTAATAATGTAGGCTATTACCTATGCATAAACACCTGTCTGTTTACTTAAGTAACAGATATGAGTGTCATGCCATGACATTTTAATACGACTGACTTTATATTTAATGTGAATATTAAAAACATTGTAAGTTAGGCTACTTATCATAACACTTTCATTGTACAGAATTAGAGCAAAGAACATTTACATTATCAAAGAACATTTTCACTGACAGTCTAGAGTTCAAGTGCACTCTCAAAAACTCCCATTAAAATCACTGAAGCTGTTTACACTGTGAAATTAATATCTTACTTGCAGATTCATACACACATCTGCACTTTGTTGTTTCTGATGAGAGGATTCGCCAGAAAGAGGTATTCAGTCAGCGAGCGAGTGAAGAAAACACCAGCATTTCAGCGATGACTCATCTGAACGCCTCTGATTGGTCATTGCATTCATAAGCTCAACAGAATCGTGTGTGATTGGTTATAATGCGCAGTGCTGTAAAAACGCATCTGTCTCTGGCTCGGCGCCAGCCAGCGAACGCAGATTTGAATTTAGCAGCTGATGATATGACGCGCTGAACGATTTAATCACGCTGGTGTGGTTGTATGAAAAATGGAAAATATTATTCGGCTATTTTTTGTCTTTTGGAAGCTGTATTCAAAATCCTCTTGGCTCAAAAATCTGAAGGGGCACGGGTCCCTCACTTTGAATGGGCATGACGCCTCTGAACATATCTGATATTGTGTCAGCATTATAATAGACATGACTTTTATGGCTTCATTACCCATTTAATAAATAATCTCCAGCTTTGCTATTAACCTGTTTTCTATTAACATGCACCACACTTCACAACAACTTCTACTGGCTTCGGTTCAAACTCCTATCCTCATGTGAAAGAGTCTGAATCCAGGCCGTGTTTATGTGTTGTGCTGGAATCAACAGCAATTACAGCTATCTCCCAATAACACTTACGTTCAGCTCATTGTGTTATCTTTGTCTCGGTCATGGGCGGTTTGGCCGAGGAAGACAGCACCGGTGATTTATCTTGTAATTGATTGATCTGCAAATCACACGGGTGGAACTAGATAACTGAACACTGTTCATTTGACTCAGAAAGTGTTCGCAGCAGACAGGCGTCTGGAAAAAGCAACACCTCAATGGAATTTTATCAGTGTTTTTCAGGTTGTTTGCCTTTTTACAGTGTCATTCAAGCAACCTTGATTAATGAGGCTGTGCAGTGGCTTTGTGTGCAGTCTTATTAAAACATTTGCCTCCCAGCTATGTTATCACCGCCCATTGAATTACTGATTCAATTAAATACCTTGTTCAACATGAAACATTAGACAGTGTCAAGTGAACTGTAAGTTGAAGAGCATGTTTGATAACCCGGGCTCAACCGGTGCTCGCCCAAATCATCAACATTTCACTTTTTCATCATTTTGACTGTGAGTAATGTCACCTCAGTGCTTGAGAAAGACACAGTTGACTGTCTAAACCACAACTTGATGGAATATGACTTGCTTGGAAAGCTTGTCCAATTCAGCTTCAACTGTCCAATTGGAGAAGTCAGTTGACGAAGATCATGTACCCAGGTTAAAGAAATAAAATCCCATGTGTCACAGTCATCCACAAAAAGACTCTATTTTTTAACAACTGCTTCCGCATGAAACTAGAAATGTTTTGCAGCTTCTCAAGCAACTGAATCCATACAATTACACTCTTATAAACAAAGCTGCTTCACGATGCCATAGAAGAACCTTTTTGTCTAAATGGTTCCATAAAGAATCTTTAACATCTGAAGAACCTTTCTGTTTCACAAAAGCTTGTTTGTGGTGAAAGAAGGTTCTTCAGATTATAAGTCAAGTCACCTTTATTTATATAGCGCTTTTAACAATACAGATTGTGTCAAAGCACTTAACAGTATCAAGTTGGAGGATAGAGTGTCAGTAATGTATAATAATAAGATTAAACACTCAATTTTCAGTTAAGGGCATTTCATTGGCATACAGATGTCATTGTCTAGCTCAGTTTAGTTTAAATAGTATCTGTGAAATCAAATTGACGATAATTGCTAGAAATTAAGTGTCCCTATATATACAGTATGTATAAAAAGGTAAGAAAGAGATGTTCTTTGACTGAATGGTTCTTTGTGGAACCAAAAATGGTTCTCCTATGGCTTCACTGTGAAGAACCCATTAAGTACCTTTATTTTTAAGAGTGTACTTAAAGCAATCCATATGATATTTAAATGCAGCAGGTTTGAAAGTAACAGAACATGATCTGAAATCTACTTTTTCCCTTTATGCACCATGCACAGGTTTCCCTGTTCTGTTGGTTTAGTGTCCAAATAAATGAGCCAGTCACGAGCGTGGCGTTTTATTAACACACTCAATTAAATTTCCATTTATTTAGCGTGCATGGAAATGAACACATGGAGTTCGCCTGTGAACCTCGAGACTCATTTCATTTCTGAAAAATGCACCATCTCATTTGAGAAAAGAAAATTCAATGGCTTGCTCTCACATCCGTAAAAATTGCAGGCAATAGCTTTTCTGATGAGCCGCGGAAGAGAACCACACTCAAGGACCTACAAGTTATTTGATTTTCACAGTGTAATGAAGAACCAGAATTAAAAGTAATAGACTGACCCTCTTTTTTACCATAATGACACACTTAAGAAGAACTTAAAAGGTGGAAAGAGGAAACACAGAGGAAATAAAAGCATCAAAATAGAGGAGGTTTGAAATAAATTAGTGGACTAGTCAAAGACTAAATAAAAAGTGTCCTGCCATTTAAGCATGCAGACATGATAATTGCTGTAATATTTATAAATGAGTTTCACAGCACATTTACATGTTGTTGTGATGACTGGATTTCACTGAAATGGATTGCAAGGGTTCTGCAAACATCTCTCTGACGGATACCTAATGATGTAATGGATAAAGTGAGAAACCAAAACATAAATTAATCATTTATAATGTATTTATTTATTTAAGATACATCTAATAGAACAGGTCCATTGTTGTACACTTCTAATAGCAATATTGATAAAATAAAATAAATTAACATTTATTTATTTATTCATTCATTCATTTATCATCCCATTCATCTATATACTACAAAATGTTACTTTATTATTATTATTTAATAATATTTTATTTTATATTTTAAATCAAATTTCCAATATTTATTTATCAATCAGTATTTATTTATTTATTTATTTATTTATTTATTTATTCATTCATTCATTTATCATTCCATGAATCTATATACTACAAAAAATTACTTTATTATTATTATTTAATAATATTTTATTTTATATTTTAAATAAAATTTCCAATATTTATTTATCAATCAGTATTTATTTATTTATTCATTCATTCATTCATTCATTCATTTATCATCCCATGCATCTATATTCTACAAAATTTTACTTTATTATTATTATTTAATTATATTTTATTTTATATTTTAATAAATCAAATTTCCAATATTTATTTATCAATCAGTATGTACTGTATGTATGTCTGCTAAATGACTAAATAAATAAATAAATGCATGCATTCATGCATTTATTTATTTATTTATTTATACATTTTAAGGTTGTGGTAAGTCCTGGGCTGCTAAGAAAAAGTCCTGGCTTGATCCAAAGCATGCATGACTCCAGAAAATGAATTATTTTGGTCATTTTTGTGCCTCTTAGGAGGGCTCTTAACCTCAGGATGCTTCAGGAGGACAGTTTCTGCAATTAGTGAACAGTAAGTCATTTGGATTACAGAGTCTGTTAAATGGCAAGTAGTTCGATGCAGCTTGATGTTATAGTTACACATTTCCTACTAATGAGGCTCAAGGGGAGCGTTCAATTCTCAGAGGCTTTTACAGCTCACAAAACGTAATTAATTTGTGACTAACAAGGTATGCATGAAAACGGCAGAAGACAGCAGATACGTAAACGAGACGCGAGTCTAAATGTGTTCAAGCTGACATGTTTTATTGTTGTGAAATTCTGTTTCACCAGAGACATCTGCTCTTGCTCTTTACCATAATCCATGCTCATTTATGACAGAACTTTTACCAAATCTGTGAACTTTTCTATTTTATTTTTTTGGCCTGGACTATTTTACATCAAATTCTTCCAAGACCAAAAGAAACTAACTATGCTATTCTCATTAATACTTTAGAAGCATAAGAGAAACATATGACATTCATAATAAGTTTACATTTCCTGAGCTGTGAAAGAGTTATACAAAAATATAAAGCGTCCTTGTGGTTTAATTCAGTGCACTCTTAAAGGAACACTCCACTTTTTTTGGAAATAGGCTCATTTTACATCTCCCCTAGAGTTAAACAGTAGAGTTTTACCGTGTTTGAATCCATTCAGACGATGTCTGGCGGTAGCACTTTTAGCTTAGCTTAGCATAGATCATTGAATCTGATTAGACCGTTAGCATCGCGCTCAAAAATGACCAAAGAGTTTCGATCATTTTCCTATTTAAAGCTTGACTCTTCTGTAGTTACATCGTGTACTAAGACTGACTGAAAATGAAAAGTTGTGATTTTCTAGGCTGATATGGCTAGGAACTATACTCTCATTCCAGCGTAATAATCAAGGAGCTTTGCTGCCGTACCATGAGTGCAGCAGATGATATTACGCAGCACCTGAAAGTAGTCTCGAGCTAGGTAACTAGTATGATATAGCTGGGGACTACTTTCAGGTGCTGCGTCATATCACTGCTCCTGCTGCACTCATGGTACGGCAGCAAAGCTCCTTGATTATTACTCTTTGGTCATTTTTGAGCGAGATGCTAACGGTCTAATCAGATTCAATGATCTATGCTAAGCTACGCTAAAAGTGCTACCGCCAGACCCGGAGATCAGCTGAATGGATTCAAAAACGGTCAAACTCAACTGTTTAACTCTTGGGGAGATATAAAATGAGCCTATTTCCAAAAAACGTGGAGTGTTCCTTTATGCTATATTTCTCTGACAGCATATTGTGCCAGTTGTATATTTTAGCCTGCCAGAAATAACAAATATGTTTCTAAAACATCCACTTAAGATCATGTCATCTTGAATTGTATTCATTATTTTGAACTTATTTGTGTTCCTCTGATTAACATCTTTTTTTTTAAGTGCAGATTAATTATTTTCAATCTTGCGTCATGCATAACTTCAGCTGCCAAATGTTGTTCTCTCAGAGACACATGGACAAATGTCCAAATGTATTCCTGAGCAACTTGCATCTCCAATTATTGTGTTTTGCAATGCTTTGGATCAAATCAAATCAAGTGACCAGCACAAGAATGGAAGCGAGTTCACTGTTAGCTCTAACTACTCCATTACAGGGTCAAAAACAGCTTTCTCTATGAACATACAAACAGGTCTATAAATAATTCAATAATTCTAATCTTTATATTTATGTATGTTTGTCAGATTTTTTTTTTTTTTGAAAAAAATGCAGGACTATAAACATGCCTGAAATGCCCCGGGACTCTTATTTTGAAATATGTATGCTGTACTATTGCCAGCGGCTCAGTCAAAAAGATGAGAGAGATTAATAAATACTTCTCGCAGTCTGTGCATGAATGCATGATATTCATCGATGGTGAACTGCTCTGAAACAGTGCTGCAGTTTGACTTTGAAATGTGCAGTACTTTAATGTAATCGAATCAGAGCTTTTTGAAGTTTAATATTCATATTAGGCTGTATTGTGATTCCTGCTTTTCAGTCCCAAAATTTAAATCCTCTTAAAATGCTAATTAACACATTTGTTAAATCATGATACGTGAGATTATTTACGACCTTAAATTTGATAAAACTTTGTTTGTACATGTTGCAGGTTTAGTTACAAATGCATTTGCAAATGAATGAATAAA
>CM049863.1:1439165-1496665 GCA_027422415.1 Schizothorax lantsangensis | reverse complement strand
ATAATTATTGGCAAGTTCTGTACGTTACCGTTTATAAGTCTAGAGGGAAACAGTTTGAAAGAAGCCTCTTATTCTCATCAAGGCCACATTTATTTGATCAGAAATACAGTAAAAACAGGAATACAGTGAAATAGTATGGCTTATAATATTACTGTTTTCTAGTTTAGTAAATTTTAACATTTTTTTTTTGTACCATAAATGTTGAAAACAGTTGTGCTGCACAATATTTTTGTGGAAACTGTAATACATTTTATTTTTCATGATTCACAGATGAATAGAAAGTTCAAAAGAACAGTATTTATTTGAAATAGAAATCTTTTGTAACATAAATGTCTTTACTGTCACTTTTGATCAATTTAAACAAAACAAAACAAAAAAAAAAGACCTCAAACTTTTGAATTGTAGTGTATAACCAAACTGGAATCGGTATTTTATATTAAACAATATATAATATAATATATAAAACAGGCTTTTCAACCCCATGGTGTGTATATTTGATGTTACAGTCATTCAGATATTCCCAGAAGTACTAGAATAAAAGTATATAGTTCATATCTAAACACTGATGTGACTAAAAATAGAGTAAATCATTTTTGGAAACTAATGTAAGGCTGCAATGTTTTATTCACGTCTAACAAACATTGCATTAGGTGACTAGATAAGACACTCAAGGCTTTTCCCATTCACTGTCAGTCATCTTTGTGCTAAAACAAGTAGATGGTCTTTCTCTGACTCGCACACTGCATTATGATGTGAACAAACATGGTTTATGTGTGAAAGGTTAATGAAGATGAAGATCTTATGTGACGCTGAGTTATTTACTTACTTAAGTCTGTCTGTCTGTCAAATGGGATGCCAGTCACATCTGAAGCACAAACTGTTCTTTAACCAGAAAGTTGGCAAAAAGGTTGAAATCCATAATGAAGGTTCAGCACCAGGCAGCAAAATGATGCATTTAGTTTCGCAGGTCAGAATAAATGAGGAAAATAGTGAAAAAAATAACATATAGGCAATCCTATCCAGACATGATTAGATTTCTTTGAGGATCTCTGACAGTAGATTATTTGCTCCATTCTTTTTATTAAGGATTTCATTCTTATTTTGCTTTCTTTGGATTAAAACCACAAAGTATGTCTGTGAATGTGATTGGCTCATGCTCCACAGGAACATGCACAGAGCCTTCGTTAACAGTCATTATCCTGATCCGTTAAAGTATAACGCTTTTAAGAGCCTTCGAAAACAAATACACCATCTACTATGATGTAATGTGGAAAAAAAAGAGATTTAAATTTAAACCTTATTTCATCTGATTTAAGGCTGTCATGTGATTATATATATATATTTTTTTTATCTAATTAACTACATTAATTAATCAAGTTAATCACAATGTAATTGCACAGCAATCTGTGCTGAGAAACTACCCCAACAAATATGTTGTGTTAGATGACAAAATCATTGAACTTAGCTTTAAAAAGAAATGTTTTGATTCAAAATTCATATATATAAACAAATAAAGTGATACTCTAAATATGAAACCAAAACCACTTTATTCTTTATGAATGAGTCACTGAATCACTGACTCACTTCATTAATTCAAAACCACAGATTTATTCAGAAACGAATCACTGCTGTGTCTGGAACTATTTTTGTTTGTGAAATAGAGCAAAAACAGACCATATTGTGTCTAAAATGTAACACGATATCAACTTCTGGTTTATTAAGCTGTTGCATCAAATCAGTATGACATATGCAATGGTGCAGATATTGGTGAAAAACAGCACTCTTGCTTGTGTGATATTGCTAAACTACGTCATATAATATAAATATATTTTCATTATGTTTTTGCCCTCATTTCTAGGCTTATATTTCAGGCTCAGACTCCGTCACAGTCAGTCGTCCTGCATCATGTTCATCAGACACTGAATCAATGTAAGATGATGGACAGGTCTGGACAGGGCGCTGCATTAAATTAATTAATCACTTTAATGTGTGACACCCCCCCCCATAATTAATCACACCAAATAAATGTGTTAAATCAGCACCACTAATCTGAATAGACTGATACTTTTGAGCAGTCGCTGCTGAAAGATGCTTTTTGCTGCAGAAAACCAGTCAAACTTTGTCCTCTTGGATCTTAAAAAACCTCCTCAACCAAACAATCCTGCTATGCTGAAGAGACTAGAAAGATACAGAGAGCGTTGTGTGAAACACAAGAAAATCTTCCTGCACACTGTGTCGCTTTTGTGCAATCAAACGACTGGCAGAGAATAAGAAAATTGAATTTGTGTTTGCCGTGTGTATGCGGTTTCCATAACTGGAAACACACTTTAATGTCATCCAGGAAGAGAACAAGAAGCAAATATCAGGAGGAATATGAGGCTCAGTTTTGCATTTCTGTGTCACAACAACCTTGCAGTACAGCTGGAGACCCAATTAAAAACCAATCAGACGTGTGTCAAGAGATGATAATGAAACAACTCACTTCTCTCGCTTTCTGATGGACCGAGGCAAGCATTCAGGAAGAACCTTGAGAGATTTATTTGATCAAAAATACAGTAAAACAGTGAAATATTATTAGAATTTAACACAGCTGTTTTCTGTGTGAATATGTGTTAAACTGTAATTTATTTCTGTGATCAAAGCTGTATTTTCAGCATCATTACTGCAGTCTTCAGTGTCACATGATCTTCAGAAATCATAATAATATGCTGCTCAAGAAACATTTCTGATTATTATCAATGTTGAAAACAGTTGTGCTGCACAATATTTTTTGTGGAAAATGTGATACATTTTATTTTTTGGGATTCTTTGATGAATAAAAAGTTAATAAACAGCATTTATTTGAAATATATATTTTTTGTAACATTATAAATGTCTTTACTTTCACTTTTGATCAGTATAGATAGATGGATAGATAGATATGTGGTTTGTGTTAATAAATTATTTAATATTTTGTTTAATATTTGATTTAATATTTTTGTTGTTTAAATGAGTTAGTCTGTATGCATTAAAAAAGTTTGATAATTTTTCACTTTTTTATCAACTAAAATGATATGGCATTTAATTTTAAAACAAATGAATATGATCAAATATAACTAAATTGAAACAACTTTTTTCCAAAAACTGACTTTTAAATTTTTTTTTTACTATGTGAGAAAAATTATCAGATGGATGGATGGATGGATGGATGGATGGATACATGGATGGATGGATGGATGGATGGATGGATGGATACATGGATGGATGGATGGATGGATGGATGGATGGATGGATGGATGGATGGATGGATGATACATGATGGATGGATGGATGGATGGATAGATGGATGGATGGATGGATGGATGATGGACATGGATGGATGGATGGATGGATGGATGGATAGATACATGGATGGATGGATGGATGGATGGATAGATACATGGATGGATGGATGGATGGATGGATAGGATGGATGGATGGATGGATGGATAGATACATGGATGGATGGATGGATGGATAGATACATGGATGGATGGATGGATGGATGGATGGATGGATGGATGGATGGATAGGGATGGATGGATGATGGATGGATGGATGGATGGATGGATGGATGGATGGATGGATGATGGATGGATGGATGGATGGATGGATGGATACATGGATGGATGGATGGATACATGGATGGATGGATGGATGGATGGATGGATGGATGGATGGATAGATACATGATAGATGGATGGATGGATGGATGGATGGATGGATGGATGGATGGATGGATGGATGGATGGATGGATGGATGGATGGATGGATGGATGGATGGATAGATAGATACATGGATGGATGGATGGATGGATGGATGGATAGATGGATGGATGGATGGATGGATGGATGGATGGATGGATGGATGGATGGATGGATGGATGGATGGATGGATGGATGGATGGATGGATGGATGGATGGATGGATGGATGGATGGATGGATGGATGGATGGATGGATGGATGGATGGATGGATGGATGGATAGATACATGGATGGATGGATGGATGGATGGATGGATGGATGGATGGATGGATGGATGGATAGATACATGGATGGATGGATGGATGGATGGATGGATGGATGGATGGATGGATGGATGGATGGATGGATGGATGGATGGATGATGGATGATAGATAGATAGATAGATATGTTAGTATGTAGTATGTTGTTTGTGTTAATAAATTATTCAATATGTTTAAAAGAGTTAGTCTGTATGCATAAAAATTCATTTTTCACCTTTTTATCAACTAAAATGATATGGCATTTCATTTTAAAACAACTGAATATGATAAAATATAACTAAATTGAGAAAACTTTTTTTCCAAAAACTGACTTTTTTACTTTGTGAGAAAAATGATATCCCCATGACATAACAAATGAGATGATTTATCTAATTTCACAGTATAATTCAGCGTATACTGAACAGGTTCTGTCTCCTGTTGCTGAAGGTTTTTATGTCATGGATGAAACTAAAGGTCATTTCCAAATAACACTAGCGGCTTCGTTTCTCTTGGTGGACGACACAAACACTCTTCCCTGAAGCTCACAGTTTTCTCTGTTAATGACACTTTAATACGCTGCAGATATCGTCTGGTTTGTTTGGAGGAAAGCATCAGGTCACACGCAGGCCGTCGCTGCAACTTTAAAGACAGCAACCCAGATGTCACACAAGCGTATTGCTTAGCCTTCAAAACACAAATGTAAGCTGATTGGAGATTAGACATTGTGCTGGTGACGCACTTCATCAAACACTTCCCAAAAACAAGCCACACAGACATTAAAGACTGAAATGTGCGGACGCTGTGTTCAGTGATGGACTGAAAGCAATCATCCACAACTACAGCATCCGCTCCCTTTACTCTAATGACACAAATCACAGAAGAAGCTGCAGGCGTTTTGGACGCGCTAGAGAGATTGCAGGCGTTTTGGACGCGCTAGAGAGATTTGGCACATATTACAGTCTCGCGTCGCCTACGTGACTTTCTCTCTGTATAGTTATCCAATAAAATGCAAACCGCTGACATGATGCTGTGAGACGCTCAAAGTGCAGTTGCACAAAGTTGTATTTAATGTCAAAGGTCTCCAGAGCTGTTTTTAAGTCAGCGGATGCTCACGAGTTGCCCAGGCAACAGAGTCAGTGTCTCAAACTCCACTACAGACCATAATAAGAAAGCAGAGCATAGAAAATGCATGATGCGAGTCCTTTAAGGTGATGTTTTGTAGTTTCTGACGACTGAAAGGAGGAAAAGGCCTTGTTCCTCAAGCTTTGTGTGACTCTTTGACAGTGTTGCAGCAAAAATCTCTTTCCCCCATGATTGTTTAAGAGGTTTTCATGGGAGACGTGTCAGTTACTATAACTTTCAGTGCCAGTGCATGTGGTGTCACTGTGACGTGTCCTTACTCTGAGTGCCAAGCGTCCAGTTAGACTCAAACGCTTTGAGTTGCTTGGACCAACATTTGAAGGATTGGCTGGTTTGCAGCATGACCCGTCTCATCTGATGGCCAAAATAAAAAAATTTTGCAAGCAAAAGTGCATTTATTAATAGTAGTATTTTCTAGTAGCTATTTTACCCGTGAAAGATGTTAAGGTTTCAGGGTTCTTAAAAGCATGAAATTGACTAACCCCAATATATATTCAAAATTTGTGGTCAGCGAGAATTTTAATACTTTTATTCATCAAGGACGCATTAAATTAATCAGATCTGACAGTGAAAGGCATTTATAATGTTACAAAATATTTCAATTTCAAATAAATGCTGGGTAACACTTTAGAATAGGGAACACTTATTCACTATTATCTATGACTTTTTCCTCAATAAATTCCTAATTTGCTGCTTATTAATAGTTAGTAAGGTAGTTGTTAAGTTTAGGTGTTGGGTAGGATTAGGGATGTAGAATAAGGCATTAATATGTGCTTAATTACTACTAATAAATGGATAATATTCTAGTAATATGCATGCTAATAAGCAACTAGTTAAGAAACCCTAAAATAAAGTGTTACCTAATGCTGTTCTTTTGAACTTTCTGTTCATCTGTGAATCCTGAAAAATACAATGTATCACTGTTTCCACACAAATATTTGTTTTCAACATTGATGATAAATGTTTCTGAGCTGTTTTAATTTAATTTTATTTAATTTAATTTATTTTGTTTATTTAATTTAATTTTATTTTATTTTTATTTTTTAATTTATTTATTTTTATTTTTGCAGCCTTGGTAAGCAGAATAAACATCTGCTTAATGTTCAGAAACATTAAAGTATTTTAAATGTAAAAATAATAATTCTTAATTAAAATTTAATTTAATTTAATTTAATTTAATTTAATTTTATTTAATTTAATTTTATTTTATTTAATTTAATTTAATTCATACATACATACATACATACATAAATCCCAAAGCTGTCATATTTATAATCCACATAAGGGTTTTATTTTTATTTTTTTCTAAAAATAAAACAATAGCGTTGTGTTTATAGTAAGTTGCATATACAGATTTTTTTTATATATAATACTAATAATTATTCTGTGCATTGGAGTCTTTCTCTTCCATTCATTTTGAGATAAATGTGATTGTTAATATCGCTTTCTGCAGACAATATCGTCTTATAGTTCATCTTAATTAACCCTAAACAGACATAATCCATCACGTTTGATGTTTTGATGGTGGTAATTTTGATTTGTATTTTGAGCCGTCTCCGTGACTCCTGACCTGCTTCAGCGTGTTATAAGCTCTGCTCTCCATCTAAAGTCCACTTAAATGAGACACGGTTTAAGAGAAATCTGTCGGGTGTGCTGTAGTCACGTCCTGAATTCCTTATGGCCAGCGCTGCATTGAGAGACGCAGAATATATTGCTTTATTGGCCAAATATCATGAAATCATCACCTCCAAGGTCACCTGAGAGAAAAGCTGAGGTTTGTCTATTCTAATCTCACTCCACGAATAGCAATGAAGGAGTCTATGAATATTCTGAGTGTGTGTGTGTGTGTTCCTGGAGCCGATGATAGTTCCAGTGTGCCGAAGGGGAACAAATGATGATTTCACCTTTTTCTGAGGATGAAGTGAGCAGCGCTCTGATCAGATAAAAGACAGAACACCCTCAGAGTCGAGCGGCAGCGGCGCTGAGGGATAAGTGACATTAAACGGGAAAGTTTAGGTCACCGGAGGCCAGGAGGATGAATGGAAGGAAATACAGATGGATGGACGGATGAATAGATGGACAGGGAGATGAACTGATGGGATTAAGCTCTGAGCTCAGTTTGATAGCAGTCAATGATCGGCCATGCTCAGCAAGAGCAGCTCTGTAATACCTGGAGAACGCTGATCGTTAGCATTTCCATTCATCCACTGTGACGTCAAAGGAGAAGTATACATGCATTTCACTCTTTACAGAACCCCCAACACAATTATGAACTAGCAAAACATACACTGAAAAAAAATATTAATTGAATTTACTAAATATTTTTAAGGTAAGTGGTTGCAATCAATTTATTTTAGCTACATTTAAATAAACAGATTTTGTTGAAAGTTAGTCAACTAAATTTGTTTATTTAAATGTAGCTAAAATAAATTGATTGCAACCACTTACCTTAAAAAAAAATAGTAAATTCAATGAATCATTTTTTTCAGTGTATAGCTACTACACTGGAGAAAATAAAGATGCATGAGTTATTTTCTGCCAGCACATTATCCAGTAATCTTCCGGACATTTCCATTAACCTAAAAACACAATGCAATGAAGTACAACATTTAACATTTCATTTTTTTTAATTTTTTTTTTAAAGTGTGATATTCTGAAATACAGTGTCCTCCACTAATATTGGCACCCTTGGTAAATATGACCAAAGGCGGCTGTGAAAATAAATCTGCATTGTTTATCCTTTTTATCTTTCATTCAAAAAATTCACAAATTTCCAACCTATCATTGAAGTAAAACAATTGAAAGTGGGGGAAATCTCATTGTGAAATAAATGCTTTCACTATTTCATGTTGGCCACAATTATTGGCACCCAATTATTGCAACGTCCTTTTCCCAGCACAACAGCTCTGAGTTTTCTCCTATAATGCCTGAAGAGTTTGGAGAACACCTAATAAGAGATCAGAGACCATTTCTTCATCCAGAATCTCTCCAGATCCTTCAGATTCACAGCTCCATGACGGTGCTTCTTCTCTTCAGTTCACCTCACTCATTTTCTGTAGGGTTCAGGTCAGAGGACAGAGACAGCCATGGTAAAAGATTCATTTTGTGCTCAGTGACCCATTTTTGTGTTTATTTTGATGTTTGTTTTGGATTGTTGTCCTGGTGGAAGATCCACACACGGCCCGTTATAAGATTTCTAACAGAGGCAGTCAGGTTTTGATTTTTTATCTGTTGGTATTTGATAGAATCCATGATGCCATGCATCTGAACAAGATGTTCAGGACCTCTGGCAGAAAAACAGGCCCACAACATTAAAGATCCAGCAGTATATTTAACCGTGGACATGGGGTACTTTTTTATCCCTGTTTGTACTAAACTCATCTGGTGGGTTTGCTGCCAAAAAGCTCTTTTTTTCAGTTTCATCTGACCATAGAAGCCAGTGCCATTTGAAGTTCCAGTCGTGTCTGATAACTGAATTTGCTGGAGTTTGTTTTTGGATGAGTGAGGACAATTTTTCTTGAAACCCTCCCGAACAACATGTGGTGATTTAGGGGATGTTTGATTTTTTTTTTTTTTAGGTTTCTGACCCCAAGACTCAACTAATCTCTGCAATTCTCCAGCTGTGATCCTTGGAGAGTCTTTGGCCACTCAAACTCTCCTCCTCAGCGTGCATTAGGATGATATAGACACACGTCCTCTTTCAGGCAGATTTTTAACATCTTTAGTTGATTG
Source organism: Schizothorax lantsangensis (assembly GCA_027422415.1). Classification (NCBI taxonomy): domain Eukaryota; kingdom Metazoa; phylum Chordata; class Actinopteri; order Cypriniformes; family Cyprinidae; genus Schizothorax; species Schizothorax lantsangensis. Next base: position 1,487,769 of record CM049863.1, on the reverse strand, counting down.
GAACCTCTTAATTATTACCCTGATGGTGGAAATGGGGATTTTCAATGTTTTAACTCTTTTCTTACAACCACTTTCTATTTTGTGATGCTCAACAATCTTGTTCTTCACATCAGAAATATATTTTTTTGGTTTTTCTCATTGTGATGGATGATTAAGGGAATTTGGCCGTTGTGTTCCTCATATTTATAATTCTGTGGAACAGAAAGTCATGGCTGGACAATTTCATGCTCCTAGTCACCCTGGTGTGCTAAAAAATGTAAATATGAATGGAATATACTTCAGAGATATTTTACTCATAAGAATTTCTAGGGGTGCCAATAATTGTGGCCAACATTCATTGGAGAAAAACAGTTATTTCATCATGAGATTTTCTCCCCACCTTCAATTGTTTTACTTCAATGATAGGTTGGAATTTTGTGAATTTTTTGAGTGAAAGATCAAAAGGATAAACAATGCAGATTTATTTTCACAGCCGCCTTTGCTCATATTTATCAAGGGTGCCAATATTAGTGGAGGGCACTGTATTTGGAATTTATGTGTTGCTTTATATGCTCTATTCATCAGAATACATGACTTTTTAGAAAGCCATCAGAAATAAAATAAAACAAAATAAAAGATAAAAAAAATAAAAAATAAAATAAATAAATAAAGTAAAATAATTTTAAATTAAATTAAATTAAATTTAATTTAATTTAATTTAATTTAATTTAATTTAATTTAATTTAAAATAAGGTTCCATTAGTTAACACTGATTAATTTATTAAAGTAACTTTAACTAACAGTGAGAAATGCATTTGTTGCAGTATTTATTAAGCATTTATTAATCAATTTATTAAACACTTGCTTTTAATAATGTATTAGCAAATGTTGAAATTAGCAATAACTAAGATGAATGTGTTTTCCCCCCTTTTTTTAGTTAATGTTAACTAACGTAGTTAAGTAGTGTTAATAAATGGAGGCTTATTGTAAAGTGTTAACTTTTTTTCCTTCTTTTTTCAACTCCTCTTTCTCTTTCTTATTTATTTATTTATTTTAAATGCTAAATGTTATGAGATATAAACTACTGTTCAAATGTTTGAGATCATTACTTAATATTGAAAGAAGTCTCTTTTGCTCACCACGGCTGCATTTATTTGTTCAAAAATACAGTAAAAATTGTGAAATATTATTATGATGTAAAACAGCTGTTTTCTATGTGAATATGTGTTAAACTGTAATTTATTTCTGTGATCAAAGCTGTATTTTCAGCATCATTACTGCAGTCTTCAGTGTCACATGATCTTCAGAAATCATAATAATATGCTGATTTGCTCAAGAAACATTTCTGATTATTATCAATGTTGAAAACACTTGTGCTGCACAATATTTTTGTGGAAACCGTGATACATTTCATCTTTCAGGATTCACAGATGAATAAAAAACTAAATGAAAAGAACAGCATTTATTTATATATGCTGTAAGATTTTTTGCCTTGTCTGCAAGAATATTTTTTCACTGTAATATTGATCCCAGCGTTTCTCCTTTCTGATAGTTGAGATATCTTGGTAGTTTTTTGGTAGGAGAAAAATGCATAAAGCAGGAGAGTTAAATTCTGCAAATTCTGTTATATCTTCAAGAACAAGAATAAAATAATACTATAAACTGTGATTAAAAGATAGTGGATGTGTTTTTGGCTGCAGGCATCTCTTGTGTACTGTATGACAATACAGTTGAGAGTGTCAATAAAATCAGATGTCTAATTGGCTTATGCATATTATTTGCATATGAATTGTTGCACTCAGTAATCAGGACTGTCAATTGAGGACTAAGCAGCGGTTTCATCATTCAGACGAGCTCGATGCCTCTTGTGTGTGTGTTTTGTAATTTGTGCGATATGAATCATATATTTATTGTTGCAGTATATTGTATTACTGACGCATCTCAGAGCTGTTTTGATTTGTCGCCATCAAACCCACCACAACAAAACTGATTTCTGTGCAGTGTTTCCCTCTGGTTGAATATGAATATTCAGTATGGATACTGTTTGAATGAAAATGATACCTTTTAATAATATATGAGCAGTGTTTTGCATTGCCCTCCAATTACTGCTGGGCGATAAATTATGACACTTATTATGGAATCAGTTTTTCAGTTCAGTGTTTATCTTGTCAGCGTAACACTGTGCAGCTCTGAGGAGACAACAACGTCTTCTGAAGCTGATTATCTGTTTGCATTGAACATGAAACTTCTGTGCACGTGACACACACACACACTCACACACACACGCACGCACACTCATGCACGCACGCATGCACACACTCACTCACACACACACATGTGCGCACGCACAAACACACACACACACACACACACATGCACACACGCACACACACACACACACACACTCACACACACATGTGTGCGCGCACAAACCCACCCACCCACACACACACACACACACACACACACACACACACACACACACACTCATACACACTCACACACACACACACACACTCACACACACACTCATACACACTCACACACACACACACACACACACATACATACACACACACACACACACACACACTCACACTCACACTCACTCACACACACACACACACACACGTGTGCGCGCACAAACCCACCCACACACACACACACACACACACACAAAACCATCACACACACACGCACGCACACACACACACACACACACACACACACACACACACACACACACACACACACACACACACACACACACTCACAAGCTCACACACACACATGCACGCACGCACGCACGCACACACACACTTGCATGTGGTTGCAAGAAATTGTTACAGGAAACTACTGGCAAATTTTGAATTTCATTAAAAATATATATATATATATATTTTATATGTGGAAATAATAAACTTTAAAAAATATGTAAGAGTGCATAAAAGTGCAAATTGAATGCAATGTTTTCAAACAAGTGCATTTATTCATAATTCAATTAAATGTATTGTAGTTTAACTTTAATTAGTTAATGCAGTTAAATAATAATGAACTTTAGACTGTTTTTTGAGCCACTTAAGCAGGTCTCGAGTACATCTTTGTATGTAATTTCATAATTACTTCTATTGTCTTTTCAATATGGTTAAAGAACTGCTGAATGTACTAACAAGCATTGAAGGTAAACTAAAATATACTTTAATGCCATTTTTATTGAAATGCATGTTATGCATTTAAATATATTGTAATTAAACCTTTGAAATGATGAAGTTTAGTACATTTCAATATATTAATTTTAAATGTAATATCTAATAACACATTACAGTTAAAATTATAATCAAGTAATTGACCTTGCTTTAGTAAGTTAGTCATCACATCAAAATAAGCATACTTCTGTAAAGCTCGGCAAAAGATTATTAAAATACATTGTAAATCATTGTTTTAATAATATTTTGTCGTTACCTTACAAAAGTACACTTATTTTGATGTGATGACTTACTAGCACATACAAAGAACTTGATTATAATTTTAACTGTAATTTAAATGATAAATAACTATAAATCGTTATATATATATATATTCAATATAACATTTAAAGTTAATACATGTTAAATGTACTAATTTGAAATTTCATTACAAATATATTTAATTATGGTATAGATATTTCAATAGAAATTGCATTAAATTATATTTTAGGTTACCAAAAATGCTTGTCAGTGTATTCAGCAGTTCTTTAACCATATTGCAAAGACAACAGAAGTAATGATCAAAATGCATACACATATGTACTTAAGTCTTAATTAAGTGGGCAATTGCATTTAATATAAATTTAAACTATAATGCATCTCATTTAATTGCAATTAATACACAATTAAGTGTCCAACAACATTACATTCAGTTCACACTTAAGTATATGGTAAGTGTTCTTTTTTAAAGTATGCTAAAGTGTACCTCCTTTTCACAACGGATAGATTAAGATAATTACAACAGATGAATGATTTGCAGAATTAACGAGTAATGTGTGTGTGTTTCTCGGCTCCTCTGGGTGATGTGAGGGACACCTGGTCTGGATGATTATGAGAGAAGAGCTCTCTTGATGTATGTTTGATTTCACTCGGCGGCGGTGAACAATTGAACACGTGGCTCTTGACTCCTGGCCAGAAATGTATATTTACCGCAGGGAGATCCGTCCTCTCACCCGCATCAGATGAAGACGCTGGGTAATAAAGACAGCAGATAAAAGGCCCTTCGTGAAGCGACCGGAGCTCTGAAGCACACGCCGCTGAGAGACCTCTGGACGGACCTCATATTACTGCCTTAAACACACAGAAGAGAAAATAAACTTTTAATGTGAGAAAGAGAAGGGAAGCACGGTGCTTGGAAACTGGACTTCATCGGCTTTTCTTCACCTTAAAAAAAACAATAGAAACCATCACAGAAATTCCAATGGTTTCCATTAAAATACCATTTTAAACCATTAGCTTTTTCCAGTAAAACATTACAAAATTCCTTTTTGTAGTGTGTTTTGGGCATTTTCCCAATAGGATTTAACATCCCACCAATACAATCCATCACATACCAGTAGACACCATTATAGTTTCCATTAAAACCAATGCAATTCCCATTATAACCATTAAATCCTTACATTTTCTATTGTGTTTTGGGCAGGGCTCTATTGTTTTTTTCAGCAGGGTTAGATCTTCAGATGAAATCTGAGGAGCAAATCTATAGCTGTGTTTAGAGTTGTTTTTAGAGCTTCAAATGATGTTTTTAGATGTTGTTGTGAGCAAAAGCAGGCGGTCAGTGCCTCCAGAGACACATAATAAACCACAGAATTCTCAATCTGCAATATGGCAGATTGTTTATTCATGTCTATCATTCTAAAGCCCATCTGCAGAGATATAGATACATCAAAACATCACACCTTAATCGACTCACAGCACCGAAACAGTGGAGACAGGCACTCGGTGTTCAGTCGAGATGCCATTTGCACCAAAGCTTGTATACAAGTGAACATTTACTGAGCTTTTGTTATTTGGTTGTAAGCTTATTTTAAGAAAACGTTGTTTTTTTGTTCTGCATGTACTGTTTACTGTACCTTGGTGGCCAGATGGAGCTCATAAATGTTCTCAGGGCCACTGAATCATGTATGACACATGCTAGCCACCATTCTGAAGACTGGCCACTGCTCGTTAAAAAGTCATTAGCATTATATAATGCTTAAAAGACGAGTTCATTTATATTTTGAATGCACCAATGTCCTGTTGAGCATTATGCATGCAAATAATTATTTATGAAAGTTTGTATAACACAAATCAAAGTTTGTTGTAAAGCCCTATAGTAAACATTTGTAAACTGTAAAAATAAAATAAAATAAAATAAATAATAAATAGTAATACTATATATATATATATATATATAAATATATATTAAAGTAAGTGGTTGCAATCAATTTATTTTAGCTACATTTAAATAAACAAATTTAGTTAAGTGCTGCACAGAGATTCAAAAATAGTAAAAATAATATAAAAATCAGCACAACTAAACAATTGAACAGGGTCTCGCCCTATAAAATAAGTAAATAGATATTAAAAACACGAGAGACAAAAAATATGGACCCATAAAAACTAAGCAAAAAACGTAATAAAAATAATTTATAAGCCAGAGAAAACAGATATGTTTTTAGGAGAGATTTAAAAGTGGACAGAGAAGGGACAAGTCTAATCTCTAAAGGGAGGCTATTCCACAACTGCGGCCCAACCACTGAGAAAGCTCGATCCCCTCTACCTTTGAGTCTGGATTGTGGGACTAGAAGAAGGTTCTGATCACTGGATCTTAAACATCTGGAGGGAGTATATGGGTACAGCAATTCAGATAAACATCTGGAGGGAGTATATGGGTACAGCAATTCAGATAAACATCTGGAGGGAGTATATGGGTACAGCAATTCAGATAAACATCTGGAGGGAGTATATGGGTACAGCAATTCAGATAAACATCTGGATACAGCAATTCAGATAAACATCTGGATACAGCAATTCAGATAAACATCTGGAGGGAGTATATGGGTACAGCAATTCAGATAAACATCTGGAGGGAGTATATGGGTACAGCAATTCAGATAAACATCTGGATACAGCAATTCAGATAAACATCTGAAGGGAGTATATGGGTACAGCAATTCAGATAAACATCTGGAGGGAGTATATGGGTACAGCAATTCAGATAAACATCTGGAGGGAGTATATGGGTACAGCAATTCAGATAAACATCTGGATACAGCAATTCAGATAAACATCTGGAGGAAGTATATGGGTACAGCAATTCAGATAAACATCTGGAGGGAGTATATGGGTACAGCAATTCAGATAAATAAATAGGAGCTAGATCGTGTAAAGATTTATATACAAATAACAGGATTTTAAAGTCAATTCTGAATTTAATAGGCAGCCAATGAAGGGTCCGCAGAATTGGAGTAATGTGAGCGCTGAAGGAATGAAGGAAGGAATCTTGCAGCAGCATTTTGGACTAGTTGAAGACGATCAATTAATGACTTAGAGCTACCACAGTACAGTGAATTGCAGTAGTCTAAGCGTGAGGTGATAAAAGCATGAACAGCCATCTCTAAAGTTTTATGATGTGTCCTTCTGTCTAAGCTCTCTAAGTATAATCTATCCATGGAGACATTGCATTGGAACAATTTTTTCAAATCCGATAGTGTGAGGGTAAATAATGCAGTCCTCTCTGAAGCGAAGGGGTCCCGCAGATAATCCTGAATTGTTGTTCAGTATTTACTAGATCTTCTGGCTGTGTGCAAGGGCATAGACTATTACAGAGGTCGTCATCTACGATAGGGATGGGGCAAGTAGCCATTAACTTGTCCTTAGTCATGGACAAAATAAGTAATTGTAAATCTTCTTGCTTAACATTAAATATTGAAAAAACTGTTGGAATGTATTTCGTTATCTAATAAGGTTAAAGATATGTCAAATCTATGTTAATGGACAAAAAATTAACATCGTGACAGAGATAAAATATCAGGTGTCCATTTGGACCAAACTTGAGTTTTAAAAAACATATTAAAAGTGTGCACTGTATTAAATATAATATTTCCACCTTTAGACATATTAGAAGTTTGACAACTGAAGCTCTTTCATGTATTTTAATGCATGATTTCTTCACACATCACTTATTGTTTGTCCTGTTGGTCTCAGGCCAACGAGACCACACTAAACCGCTAGATCGGTTTATAATCAGGCGTTAGGTGCTTGACAGAAAAGCTCTCGCTAATCACTGCAATATTCTCAGTAAATATAAAATATTAAGTTGTCTTTAATTCGATATACAAATCTAAGAACCGTTTTCAAAATTATTAATAACATTGTCACCCTCAATGAAAAAAATCATAAAACTTTATTCTGAACAAACGGCCGAACATCTCGCTCCACTGCTCAAACTGTGCTGTCCCGAAAAGATCTCTGCCTTTGCACAGACAGCCTCATTTAAAACCATTAAACAATGGAATCAACTTAGACAGTTTAAAGTTGTCTGTAATTTAATTTCTCTCGAAACTAAAAAAATTGTAACCAGGGCAGCATAGCCAAAGTTTAAAATGTAATATTGAAGTAAATGTTTTTTGACTTGTTGTACATATTTTAGGTTGTGATGGTTTTTTGATTAGTTTTTCTTTGAACTTTGAAGCATTCACTTAATTAATATTGTATTTGTTAAATTGAAGTATTTGTAATGTAGTTTTAATATTATGTGCACCTGCCCGGGGACTGCAGGGATTAGCTTTTCTTTACAAAGCATCTTTTCGAAGATAGTTTTTTTGTAATTGTCCCTGACAAATAAATTAAAATAAATAAATACAAATGTTTAAGAAAGGTATTTTTGATAGCAGGCGAAGTAGATAGAAACTGCGTAGAAATATGTTTGTCAAATTAAGGACACCCCAAGGTTTCGTCACGTGAAGATCTAAACACTATAAACTACCCAGATCTAAGCAGGTGTCTGAGAATTGTCAGAGGGCCAAAAACAATCACCTCAGATTTTCATTTAATGATAAAAAATTGTGGGCTAGCCAAAGTTTAACTTCCTCTAAGCATTTTAGTAAAAAAGTAAAAGCAGATCTTTTCTTTTGAAGGTAAAAAATTTGGGTATCATCTGCGTAGAAATAAAATTACACCCCATGTCTTCTTAGTGGATCCAAGAACATGTACAGAGAAAAAAGAGAGGGTGCCAAGATGGAGCCTGAGGAATACCGCAGGTTAGATGAGCAACAGAAATAGAAAAGTAACCTAACTTGACTAAGAATTTTCTGTCAGTGAGGTATGACTGAAATCACTTAAGGACGATCCCCACATAAGACTCTAATCTAGATATCAGAGAGTGGTCAACAGTGTCAAAAGCTGCTGACAGATCTAAAAGCACGAGGACCACAGAGTCGCCAGAGTCCGTAGATAAAAAAATGTCATTTAGCACTCTCAAGAGGGCAGTTTCGGTGCTATGTACTTAAAGCCAGATTGAAACATTTCAGAAATACCGTTACAACTGAGAAAAGACTGGAGTTGATCAAACACTATTTTTTCCAATACCTTCGAGATAAATGGTAATACAGAAATAGGACAAAAGTTATTCAGAACAGAGGAATCCAGTGAAGGCTTCTTGAGTATAGGAGTTACAGTAGCCACTTTAAAGGCAGTAGGGACAGAGCCAGTACAAAGACACTTATCAAAAAGAGACACCAATCCTGGCCCAACAGCATCAACAATTAATTTAAAAAATGTTGGGTGTATGGTATCAAAAGAACAAAAAGATGATTTAGTATTACCAATAGTATCCTTAAGGAAGCATACTGCAACAACGGGATAGAGGGTTCAGTATCACGCATCAGTTCAGTTCAGTATCACATGTATCACATGTGAAGCTCTGAACGTTTGTTTTTTGGTAGCCGGTCTGAGACGAGAATAAACCAGAGAGCAGCGATCTCTGATAATGAAACGAAATCAATACAAACCTTTTCTTTGTAAGTACATACGTAAGTAATTTGGGTGGGGGGGTGGGGGCAAGATGGATTTTTTTCTCCTTTCGCAGCTATTCAGAAGAGACTGCATTAAAACCACCAACAACAATACAAACAGTAGTCCTACTTCATTTTCAGATCAGATAAAACGCACTAAAGACATATCCATGCTTCTTCTGTAATACAGAAACATCTGTGACGATCACTATAAAATGGTATTGTTGATCTCCATTGCTGAAGAGTAATAAAACAATTATTTAAAGGGTCAGACGGGGAAGTGCATTTGCTTTCATGTCAAGACGTCGAGGAGGAAACTCCTAATGAAAAATTAAGTATCAAATCCCAGTATGATTTATGAGAGGACGAATACAATAGCGTCTAGATGTTTTCAGCTTTTCTCTGATGAGCAGGCAAGAATCAAAAGGAATGAAAATAATTTTACAATAAATTCATAATGTGCATGGTGGAGCGGTCGGGATGATTTCCGCATCTGAGCTCATTTCAAATGACTGTGACTAACTAATTCAGACAAGCCCGCGTTTCCCATCAATCTTCCCAATCCGCTCGGGATAACTCACTTGCTCTGTCCTATTGGGAATCACAGGGCCATTAAGAGATGTAGAATAAACCTCTTGAGTGTCTGAGCCAAGTTCCAATCTCCTTTATCACTTACTGTTTCCTGACCAAAATAAGACAGATTTGAATCACTCACTTCTTTGAAGGCACTTCAGAGGATTTGAACATTATTAGCTGGAAACAGTGCATGTGTGCAGCCACGTTTGGGACAGAAATCAAACTTGTAATTAATGCAGAGAGCAAAATCTGTCTGAGGACTATGCTGTTTGCTTAATGACTTCTTCAGTACATGTGAAGCTCTGAACGGTTTTTGTAGCCGGTCTGAGACTAGAATAAACCAGAGAGCTCTGATAATGAAACGAAATCAACCAAAACAACAAAGTTTGAGAAGAACGCAGAACTTCCACAAGAGTCGAATGCCCTGAAATGATGATGCATTCGATCATTAGTAATTTCAGCATGAGGTATATGAGACTCATCTCCTCCAGGCATCTCTCGACAGATTCAGAAAATAGATTTTTACTGCTTGCTCTTCATTTAAATGAGCTAATCAATTGCAATCAATTTCAGAGATGTTCATTTGCCAAAACTGGATCTGCATTTAGACCTCATGATCAAAAACAGAGACTTATGTAATTGTCTTATCTAACATGAACCATTGTCATAATTATGTAATTTATTTATATAAATTAAATGTTATATGCTTTTAAACAAGATGAAAAAGAGGGACACTTGTTTGAACATTTTTGTTGCAAAAATGTGTTTTTTTATTTTATTTAAGCATTACATAATAAGAGTGCATTTGCATACAATGAAAAAAAAATGGTGTAGAAAGAAGTAACATTAAATGAATGTGGAATTTTGAAGTAGAAAGACTGAAACAGTATTTCCATGTAAAATGTACTCAAATAATCCTTGTTTTATTTTAACTTAGAAAAATAATATTTTAGTGTGTAGAAAATGAAAATATAGTAAAAATGGCCAAAAATATGTTGACATCTATATTGTCAATATATTTTGGGACGTATCACACACACACACACACACACACACACACTCACTCACACACTCACTCACACACACACACACACACAGAGACACATGCACACACGCACAGACACACTCACACACACACACAGACACACACACACACACACACACACACACACACACACATGTTTGTTTTGCTATACTTGTGGGGACTTCCATAGGCGTAATGGTTTTTGTACTGCACAGACCGTATATTCTATTGCCCTACACCAACCCTACACCTAAACTTAGCCCTCACAGGAGACTTTTTGCATTTTTACATTTTAAGATAAACTTCATTTAGTATTTTTAATAATTTATTTCCCTTGTGAGGACCGGCCAAATGTCCTCACAAAGTCAAAAATCTCAAGCTTTACTATCCTTGTGGGGACATCTGGTCCTCACAAGTATAGCAAAACACGCACACACGCACACACACACACACACACACACGCACGCACACACACACACACACACACACACTCTCACACAGACACACACACACACACACACACACACACACACAGACACACACACACACACACACACACACACACACACAGACACACACACACACAGACACACAGACACACACACAGACACACACACACACACGCACACACACACACACACACACAGACACAGACACACACACACAGACACAGACACACACACACACACATAGACACACACACACACACTCGCACACACACACACACACACACACACACACACACTCTCACACAGACACACACACACAGACACAGACACACACACACACACAGAGACAGACACACACACACACACACACACACACACACACACACACACACACACACACTCACACACACACACATGTTTGTTTTTTGGTTTACGGGGACTCTCCATAGGCGTAATGGTTTTTATACTGTACAATCTGTATGTGCTATTGCCCTACACCTACCCTACACCTAAACTTAGCCCTCACAGGAGACTGTGTGCATGTTTTAATTTTCAAAAAAACACCATTTAGTATGTTTTTTAAGCCTTTTGAATTACGGGGACATAGGCAGTGTCCTCATAAAACACCTTCAAATTGTAATACCTCTGTCATACCCATGTTATTACAGTTTTTGCCCGTTGCTTGAACACTATAGACCCATGCTTAGACTAAAGTAACACAACTTGAAGCTTTTGTTACCATACCTCAAACACATGTACTCATACCTTAAACAAAAGCGCTGCTTTGCACTCTAGTTGCAATTATGCAACACACTTACTCCTTTATGCAACACACATGGTCCTGCATACTACACTCTATTTCATACATAAGACACTTCGTTCAAAAATGAAATCTCAGGGTGCCATTTGGAAAACACATGTATCCAAAATACAAAACACATCGGGTAATTGCAACCACTCAAATACACACCTGAAGGCACTTACTTGCAAAACTGAACACCAATTAGCCAACTACAAAAAGCCCTCAGTTTAGCCATTTCAAGAACTTTGCAAGCATGGATGGAGGGAGAGCAAGAGGAAGAGGAAGAGGAAGAGGAAGAGGAAGAGGAGGAGGAGGAGGAGGAGGAGGAGGAAGAGGAAGAGGAAGAGGAGGAGGAGGAGGAGGAGGTCGAAGAGGCCATGCACGGACCCATATTTCTGATGATATAAGAGCAACTTTGGTGGACCATGTCATCAACCATGGCCTGACTATGAGGGAAGCTGGGCAGAGAGTCCACCCACATCTAAGCCGCTTCACAGTGGCATCTGTAATAAGAACATTCCGACTAGAATACAGGTATGTCTTCACCTCTCTACCTTCTACTCTACTCAGATGGTTTTTATAGCACTGTTCTACAGTATATCACATTACCATATCAAGTGTACAGGGTATTGCAGGGTGCTAATGCTCCTTTTGCAGCCAAAGTGGTAGTTTTTGTGAAACATACCATGATTACTTATATTGAAGTACAGTGTTGTACAGTGGATGATACAATATATACAGTAAAGTACTGTAAGAAAAATAAGCAAACCGATGACAATATGTGGTTGTATTTCTCTAGAATGACTCGAAGACCTTCTGGGGGAGGACGCCAACGCCTGTTCACACAACAGCAGGAACTTGCCGTTGTGGACCTAGTGAGGGCAGACAATGCCATCCGTCTCCACCAGCTACGACAGAAAATACTTGCAGACAGGCAAGTGTTCAACAACATAATCCATGTGAGCATCACCACCATCAGACGCATCTTGGGAAAACACAGCATCACCATGAAGCAGCTCTACAGAGTCCCATTTGAGAGGAACAGTGACAGGGTCAAAGGACTTCGAGCTGAATATGTACGGGTAAGTGTAACTGTCCTTTACATTTACAATACAGTATTGGTGAAATCCAGTAGCAGCTGAATATGTACCATATCAGTACCACATGGATCCATTCTGAGAGCTACACAGGTACCTGTGTGACGGGGTGAGGGTTCTGTATGTGTAGCACTGTAGTACAGTAATATGTTCTCTTTTTTTTTTTACAGAGAATCTTGGCCATGGATGGAGCTGCACAGCCTCATGAATTCATTTTCATTGATGAAGCTGGATTCGACCTGAGCAAAACAAGATGACGGGGTCGTAATGTAATTGGCCAAAGGGCAATTGTGCACGTCCCAGGGCAGCGCGGGGGAAATATCACATTGTGTGCCGCCATAAGCCTTCGAGGGCTTCTGCATCATCATGCAAAACTAGGTCCATACAATAGCCAACATATACTCACATTTCTAGATGCTCTCCATAATATAGTTGTACAGAACAGACCAGATCAGCCCAGGTTTGTGGTGATATGGGATAATGTCAGTTTCCATCGGGCTGCTCTGGTCCAGGCCTGGTTCACCAACCACAATCAATTTGAAGTGGTTTACTTGCCCCCTTACTCACCATTTTTAAACCCTATAGAGGATTTTTTTTCGGCTTGGAGATGGCGTGTATATGACCGCCAACCACATGCCCGCATGCCTCTTCTGCAGGCAATGGAACAGGCCTGTGGCGACATTCAGGTGACAGCAATCCATGGATGGTTTCGACATGCAAGAGGATATTTTCCCCGGTGCCTAGCGGGAGAAGACATTGCTTGCGATGTCGATGAGGTCCTGTGGCCAGACCCCAACAGACGGCGGGATCCATGAGCCCACGTATGCACAATTGTCATGATTTTTTGTGTTTACGGTATAGTGTTTTTTTTTTTTTTTGCTTTATCTGAATTCATGGTACTGCAATGTACAGTGCTGCAATGTACAATATTGAGTAGGCCTATTTGCTTTTTTGGTTGTTTGAAAATGTGTCTCCTGAAAATATGCCTTCTGAATAAACAATGAAAATCAAAGACTGCAGTGTTTTATATAAAGTAGACTAGTGTGTTCCCCCTGATCTGAAAGTGTTTGCATATGATGCAAGTATGTGTCATTTTGTCAACAGAGTTACATTTTGACAAAGGAATGTTAGGTTTTGATAGCAGAGTTTAGGTTTTGAGAGTAGAGTTTCAATTTGGCACAGATGTGAATGGTATATTTCCCAGTGTTGTGTCATGTTTACTTGTGTTTAGAGTTTTGGCACAATGAGCGAAGTTTTGCAAAATGTGTTCAAGCAACGGGCAAAAACTGTAAACAAATTTTGTCCCCGTAAACCACAAAAACCAGTACACACACACACACACACACACACACTTTATTTATTTGTTTGTGTATTGTTTAGCAAAACATTCATATATGTAGTTTGAGACTGCATAAAGTATTTGGGGAGAGTGTACAGTTTAATTTAATCTCCACAAATTAATTGAATGAAGTTTGCCTTGTTATTCTGACTTAACTCTGTTTTTACTCTGCCAAAATTAGGACTTATATGTGGTATAATTACTTATAGTTAATTATGGTCTCTTATTTTGAATGCACACATTTGGGAGCAAAATTAATACAAATCAGTTACCAAGTTTTACATTTGTTGTAAACTCAGAAGTTTGCATTAAATATATTTATGGGGGAGGCCATTGGCCTTGTTGAGGTCTAGAAATAAAAGATTTGATGTAAAGCCAAAAGTGGTATCAAATCTGAAGAATAATTTTTTTCTGAGTGCATTTCCAAGACCTCCGGTAAGTTTTGAGTCTTGCGGGGAAACAATTGTTTTCAGTTCCAACTCTTGAAATGTAACTAAATTCTGAGACACATTTGGAAAGTATTTTGACATCACCGAAACTTTGAACAATACAGCATTCCCCCAAAACTGGCAGCTTTCCAGAGGAAGAAAGTTATTCAAAAACCTATTTGCCAAAAGTGTGTCAAATATAAAACTCCCTCCTTATCAGGAAAACCACGGCGGAAAGCCATTCTGGTCTCATCTTTCTCTGCGAGATCAAAAAAGCACTTATGGATACAAAGATGGCTATGCTCTCGGGTCAGTTTGTGTGTCAAGAACACTTCCAACAGGAGGTCTGAGAAACCCTACTTGTTATTCATCTCGCAGTTCCTTTGTAAGACTCCAGTCATCTGGAATATGAAGAATTAATAAGCGAGGTTCTGTCTGTGGGCTTGACGAGTTTAAGCAGAGCGAACTGAATATTTCAGTGCTCCGAGTTGTTCTCACCTCTCAAACTGACAAGCTTTTGCCCTTTGAAGATCTGGAAACACCTCCGACTCAAAATCAAGGGTGTGCATTAACCAATTCCCCAAAACACCAGCGGTTTCCAAAATTACCGTGATTTTAACGGCAAAAGACTGCTACAGTAAAATCCTATTAATTGCTTAACAGTAATTGCTTCCCCTACAGTGAAAAACTGTTTTGGACAATGGACATTACATGTAATTTTACGGTAATATACAGTATTTGGAAGTGAAAAAGAATGTATAATTTACAGTGAAAAACTGTAAACTGACATTCCCAGAATTCCCTGCGCTACATTTCACATTTGATTTTATTTATTTTTTTCGTTGAAATAACTGGATCTTTTTAGGTTTTTTTTGTTTGTTTTGTTTTTTCTTATCAGTTGTGTAAATTAAGGTTGCATGTTACATCTAATGTTGTTAATTTATGTTTCTTGCTTTATTTCAGTTTAATTTGTTACCATGATGGTGTTTGTGTGAATGACACTGTATATATATATACGTATATATATATATATATATATATATATATATATATATATATATATATATATAATATATACATATATATACAGTGTCATTCACACACACACACACACACGCACATACACACACACACACACACACGCACGCACACGCACATACACACATATATATATATTAGTGTTTTCTTTCTCAGTTTGTGGAAAAGCTGTTTGTGATGAGCTTTGGTTCATCATGTTGGTTGTTATCAGTGTATTACAAAGCTACAGAACAGATTTCAGTACTTCAGTAGGTTGGTATATTAACATTATATCAGTTAATAAAATACGGGTTTAAAAATGTAAATTTAAGTTAAATCCGTAAAACCCAAAATGTTGCTACTGTATTTTTACTAGTGCTGTCAAACGATTAATCGCATCCAAAATAAAAGTTTTTATTTGCATAATATATGTGTGTGTACTGTGTATATTTATTATGTATATAAATACACACACATACAGTATTTTAAAAATATTTACATGTCTATATTTATATTCATATAATTTATATTATAAATAAATATATTTAATATATAAGCATAACATTTTTCTGAAATATATACATGCATGTGTGTGTATTTACATATACATAATAAATATACACAGCACACATACATATATTATATAAACAAAAACTTTTATTTTGGATGCGATTAATCACTATTAATCATTTGACAGCACTAATTTTTACGGTAAAATTCTGGCAACCACAGCTTGCCAGTTTTTTACCGTAAATTGTATGGCTTTTTTTTACAGTGTTATTAGTGTTGGTGACTCCTCTCGAAACGCTCTTGCTGTGTTTGTATGGATTTTCCATAAAAGACCCATTTTTAAGCTCTGGGCCTGCGCCGTCAAACAGAGACATGTGAAATGGGTTTCTTCAGCCGGCTGTTGTGTTTGCCTCTCTGCTCTCTTTGTAAATGATGTGACTTCCCTCTTTGCTTATACTAGGGCGGGACAGGAGCGTTGTGTTTCGAGGGTTTTTATAACCACCTTTCCCCTCGCGTTTCCCACATGATGGATTGGAGACCGCGGCCGTGAATTTCACCGACTCCAGGAATCCATCACTCGCTGCTTTCTTTCCTCCTTGGCTTCTCGCTGTAAAGCAACGAGCCAAACTGGTGAAACGAAGGTATTTCCATTCTGAAGGAGTGGGTCATTTACACGGTTTATCAGAAGCTTGTAAGGTGCTGCAGACGCCCAGCTGTTTCACCAAAGTCTGAGGAAATGGATTCTCGATGAGTCGGAACAGAAGATGGTTCTCTGCGGTGGAAAGGAGGGATGTTTTACAGACAACAGGGCCTTGATGGACAGATTTGAATGTGATGGCTCACGTGTCAGATTGCTTGTGTTTGCTGATTGCTAGTTGACAGCGTCAAACGAAATGTTTTTTCCGAGTTTTCAAGTCTGATTTTAATTTGATTAGATGAATAGACAAAAAATACAAACATTCATGAGCGAATGAGCAGGTTCTTTTAAAAGAGTTATTGGTTTGAATCAGTCTGACGAGTACTTGAACAACACATTCTGACTTAGTTCACACTGCAGGCTAAAGTGGCCCAAATCTGATTTTCTTATGACAGTCTGAACAGCACAAATCAGGCCCAGGCCACTTTCATATGTGGTCCTAAATCAGATACATATCCCATGTTTTGCAATGCGACTTCAGTCTGAACGGCCATGTCGCATTTCATGCGATTTTTACATCATTGAAATGCGACAGACTTCACAATTCTGCGCTGGAGGAGGCGGGAAGATTAAAATCACAATGGCAGACAATATATAGACAATACTATCACTTCGTTATTTAGGCTCCGATTGCACAATAACTTAAAAATTGCTAAACACACGCTAACACGAGCAGCATCCAAACACAGTGTGCTGCGTCCAGGGGCGGATTTAGTGAATTGGGGGCCCAAGGCAAGTATAGGAATGGGGCCCTATACATTTGCACAAATTTACCTAGATCAACCTTGAGGTTTCTTTTTTGTCGTGATGCTTGCTGCTGCACAATGGTGCCCCATAGTTGTGTCCAATGTTTCTACATTTTGTATGTTATAATGGGATTCTTTCATTTACATTTACATTTATTCATTTAGCAGACACTTTTATTCTTTCATGTTGTAGACCACAAAATAGCAATTGATTTACCGTTGAGATACAAGTTTTAACAAAAAAACAAAATAAATTATAAAATGATAAACCTCACAATTGAACCTTTAAACCATTTTTTTTAAAGAAAAGGGATGAGTCAGAAGTATAAATTATTATATTATTTAAAACGGGTTTATGTGGGTGGATTTTTGCATTGGTCTGAACAAAAACTGCAGACTGGATTATTGAAAATGCTACATTCATTCTATAGTCTGTACTTTATCAGGTAAAATTTAAATTTAAATTTTTATCTGTTCTAAATGTACCTTAAATGAATACTTTTCAAGTTTTTAATACTCTAATCAACATGGGCATGGACAAATATGGATGCTTTATGCAATATATGTGTATTATTACTGAAACCATAGTTAACATAGAGCATGAAGAGTAGACATGTTTCATAGGTCATAGATGTTTTTTCAAAGAACTTGTTCATGTCTATTCGACACATGAAAAAAAAGAACATAGAAATACCAGGTTCCTATCACTTCTCTTTCTTTGCTCTGAGCAATTAACTGGCACAAACCTGTTTTCATTTTCACAGGACAGGGCAGCTCTTCTTCTGAACATGCAACATGTACATTTATTATTTATTATTACATTTGTTTGCATCTCTGGGCCACATACTGTATTTTGATGCAGCTAAATTCTCAATAAAACTGTTTTCATTGGCATATTTTACTGTTTCTTTTGTCAGACAACAGGATGAATATGAAATAGTGACTGAAACACGACCCATTAAGACTATAACCAGCTCTCCCTTCCAAGATGTTAATCTGCTCAAAAATCCTGATTTATAATCGTGCTGTCGTCTGATAAAATCAAATAGGCTACACATAAGATAAAGACCATAGCTGTGCTGTGATTTCGGCTATACCTGCATGTAAAATTAGAGAAGCAACATATCTATGTTTTAACTGAAAGCGCAGCTACTTTCAGCCGCTCGCTGTACAGAGCAGACACAGAGAGAGAGAGACAGAGAGAGAGAGAGAGAGAGAGAGAGAGGAGTGCGCGCGCTGGGAAAGAGAGACCTCGCGCTCGCGCGACAGTCAGCTTCAGATGCATAATATTTTAATTTGCTACAAGCAGGATACACAAGAAGCACGTTCAACTCGGACAGGCAGACGGTTGTCGTGGTAATAAACACTGTAAACCGCAACCGTTCGCGTGCCGCGCTTAATGCGCATCTCGTATGAAAAGCATTTTAGGGGGCCCTTGGCTTTTGGGGGCCCAAGGCAGTCGCCTACCTTTGCCTAATGGGTAAGTCCGCCCCTGGCTGCGTCTGACGTCACGTCACGCATGCGGGTCACTTCAGGGACGGATACGCTTCACACATGAGACTGATGGCAGTCGCATTTAAATCACAATGTGAACAACAGCACAAAAAAAATCAGATCTGAGCATTAAGACCTGCAGTGTGTCTCTGTCTGAGCAATTACTAAATCAACTGAATTGCCGTTTTCACAAAACAGTTCTTGCCAAAACCAAAATAACGACATGACTTAGTGCGTTTATCAAATTGCGAAGACAATTTAATTAATTAGATATATGTGCTATGTACTGTATTTCAAAGTGAAGTGTGCCACTTTATAATGGTAATAATAATTGTAATAATAGTTACTATTATTAATAATTTTTCACTGTGAAATATTAGTCGTATTACTTTTTTACTATTATTGTTTTAATGTGACATTTTATCAAAAAACAAACAAATAAATGCATATGTTTTAATTTCAGTTTTAAGTAAAAAAGAGTAAAACATTGAACAATTATATGTATGTTTTATATGTATATATATATATATATATATTATGACCTGTAATGTGTGCTAAACCACATCTGACAATGATTCACTTTGACTGCAACTTTTTACTCAATATAAAAAAAATATGCTAAGGAAGCAATTAGATCTTTAATGTGTCTTCAATGCTGTATTTGTGGATTTGGTGGAGTTTTTTTTATTTTTTATAAATATTTCAATAATTGATATTTTGGATATGAGAGTACACTGGATATGAGTAATTATAATCAACTGCATTCTGAGTCAATTATGATTCTGTAAATGATGAATAATTTTGATTGTCGGTATTTTTACTCTCCTATAAGCCACATTTACTAAAAAACTAGAGGGAAGAACAGATGAATAAAACATGTTCGGATTTATGAACTATCACTCCTTTCAATGGACTCATCAGATTCATCTGCTATCTACAGATATATATTTAATACCGCACCCTTTGGGCTTCAACAAATGAGTTTCAAACCCTTAGGTCATCCAAGCCTGTTTAGCTTCTTTGTAGAGACTGTGATGCAGTTTTAATTCAAGCACTGTAAACCAAACCGAATCTTTTGTTTCTACTTTTTACAATATTGGTTTTGACTTAATGCTCATACATTATGGCAAGAAAGCCCTGTTTCTGATGAATGCTCAATGTGGAGAAATGTGTAGCTGTAAGGCTTTGGAAAGCATTGAGGCTCTCAGCGCCTGCAACAACAGAAGTTGATATCAAACAAAACCCTGATGGTGAGAGAAGCTGGCAAAACATTTAATTCAGCAGCAGAGGAGAAAAGAAAGAAGAAAACAGAGATTAACATATTCTTGGCCCATGTTTAGGCTCTGTAAACACTTTTCATTTGTCTGTAAAAAATCATGTAATCAACACTTCTCTTGTGACAAAAAAAGTGTGCTTAATTGTACTGAATGTGCACTTGTAGTGTACTTCAAATAATAAACATATTAAAAAACAACAACTATACTTGCAAGTCTAATATGAATTAAAAAAGCCACTTAAGTGTAAAGAGAACTTGCTTAACACACTTAAGTATATTTTTTTAAAAGTGCACTTTGCAATTATATCAAATTAATCATTTTACTTTAAAGTACATTTTAAATCATGTTTAAAATAATACTTAATTTGTCTTTATTTCAAAGGGCACTTTTATAAAAGTGTGCTTAAGTGGGTTAAAAACTAAGTACACTTAAGTGACCTTTTATTTCATTAGTATTTTTATATGCATTCAATACGATTAAGCACAGTTATTCACAAGGCCCTACTAAATGAATATAAAAACAATATCTGCTTGTTTTTAACCGTTTAAATTGTGTGCATCTAACATTGCTCTAATGGTTTGTAAAAAAGGATACTCTGTCAACTTAACACACGTGAAAAACGTTCCATATATTTTTATTATTTTACTTTAGTATAATGACACTATAAAAATCCATTATGGAAATACATGATCCTTTTATAAAAATCATGCATTCTTTCGTGCACAGTATAAACGGGTCTTTATTCAGTACATGAAAATATGCCTTTATATAATAGGAACATCAAAACCCCCTGTGCTAATTTACAGCCAGAGTCTCCAAACGGAGCCAGACATCAAGAAGCAAAGTTAAAAAGATGGAAACTTTAAGAAGTGATCTGTTCTTGGCCATCGTGTTGTTGTTGTACTATTGAAATTCCTCTGTTGAATGACTGTGTCGAATTTCTTTGAATTGCAATTCGGTAAATTCCTCTTCCTGTCATTCCGATTCAGATTCCAATTCAACATCCTGCGCCGCGTGACCAATTCACGAACTCAAAGGGACTCGGTTCATAAATAGTGAATTGCTCCTGACCCTGCTGAGAGAAGCGGGAGAGAAAGTGATAGAAATGAGAATGCATGGGGAAATAAGAGCAAATTAATTCACTGAGATCTTGTCCAATTTACAGTTTGAGTTTGAACATTTCTTGCACCTCTTTAGAATGTATCAGAAACTTCAGCTGTTCATTCATTCATGATCTCTGCTCTTGTTTAAAGCTTCTTCTCATCAGAAGAGCTTTATATTCCTGACGTGTGTCATCGGTGGAGGCTGCCAAGAGAAATCAGCACTGACAGGTCAACCGCATGTATATTGCGTAACAGAACTAGATCATTGGGCCTGGTGATGTAGTCTTGTAAGACGGCTGAGTCATTCTCTGTCAGGGACGGTTGTAGTGTTTTCCTCCAATGATTGAAGTGGTTTCGCTCACCTGACATCGTTCTCAGCGGCAGGTCTTCTGCTCTCTCTTCCCCTCGTTATAGGCTTACTCTTGGGGAAATGCAAAATGAAGCAATCATCTCCGATGGAGCATATCCCTCCACAGATCCCAGATTAGCATGAAGCGCATCGCTGTATTTATAAACACAGACAAAAGCGTAGATTAATGAGTCATCGAGACGCCCCGCAGCGAGGGAAGCGAGTCGTTAGCACTGCTCCAGCGGCTTCCGCCACAGGCCACCAGACACTTCACGCTCCTCCAGCTCCTCGCCTCTTCTCTCCTGATTCACTCCGCAGCTCGAGCGCTTGAAACTGTCACCTGCTCCACTACAAGCTACTCAGATTGTCAAGTACTTCAGGCAGCCTTTAGAAAAGTCGTATGAATATAGTATAGCCTATATGAGGTAGGCCTACAATAAAATTATATACACCACAAGTTCATGACTACTCAGATGCTGTCACAAATGTAATGGTCCTCTTATATACAGGAATTAAAGAAATAAAGGATTTAAAAGAAAGAAAAAGAAAGATAGTAGTACAAGAACTTGAATCTTTTATAAAGTAATGCAATTAAAATATATGAAAAAAAATAAAATAATATATATATATATATATATATATATATGCACATTGGCATATGCCTAAACAGCTATAAAAAGGTTTCTTGTCTCTTACATTCAATGACATTATGTTAATTATGTAAATTATATAAACTGCCCCCCCCCAACCATATTTGAACCAAAAAATTAAAAATAAAATAAATAAATAAATAACTGAGTATAACTGGATAATGCTTTCTGTCATAAAGCAACTGTTAAATATTAGATTGGCCATCTCAATCATTTTGACATTGATTTGACTGCTGAAAGAGATAAAATAAAATGAAATAAAATAAAATAAAAAAGAATACTTTATTAAATGGGACTGATGACTCAACGAATCAACAATTACATTTTTTAACCCAGTTGAAATTAATCAGCTGACTAATAAAAACTAATATTTTGAAGGAATTGATTAAATTAAATTATTCAGATTTCAAAATGCTATTTACAAGAAAGAGAGCTTGGTTGTATGGTTAAATGCACAATATAAGGTTATATAACTTATATTGCTATATACTATACATAATACATGCTAAGAAGCTACTTGTTGGAAAAACTGTCTAGTTGCTGGAAATGCTACACCAGGGTTAAACAGCTGAAGTACACTACTGAAAAATGTAGCACATCTTCATGGAAAGGCCAGTAAACAAAGCTAGAGAAAACAAAGACTGCCGAATGACGTATTTGAAGACTTAATAACACCTAATCCCAAATTATGCCAGAGAAAAAGTTATGTTTTGCAAGAAGAAGGTGAAACTCCTGATACAAATTACCAGAGATCCTCGCAGCCTTGATTGCTGTCTTCTCTGATTAGACCCTGTGTTTCGACCCTGATTGCACCTTGAGAAGTTTGATAGGCTGCAGAAAAGTAATGCTTCATGTGCACACGTAATCAGAGAAATCATCTGAAAAACAATGTTGATAATGTGAACATTGTCAATAAATGTCTAGCACATGAACTGATGTTCACCGATGCCTAGCAACTCTTCTCTTCTGTGTTGTTCAGAACAGAAATGAGTTGGAATTAGGACTAACTTTACTGTGACAAATAACACTCTATTCTAACCAAGTACGATAAGTGTTTTCCATGTGAATCCAAGTTGTTGTCCTATAACCAGCATCTACATGTCAAATGTGCCTCTACACATTTTTGCAAAACTCTTTTAGCAATTTTTACACAAATTATGATTACAGGGCCAATTCTTGATTAATAAACACTTATTTGCATGCAGTTCCATAAACAATACTATGTTATGAGCTCAAAACACAATGATTTGTAAACAAAAACATTTTGACGTTTGCACCACATAAGCATCTCCATATGTTTGTCTTTTCTGATGTAGTAAACTTGCTCGGTAGCGCACCCGGTACACCTCTGCATTTTGATGTGATGTGCTTGGGTACAAGTTCATCAAACACGAGTCATGATAAAAGAGCTCAAAGACTTGTAGAAGCAAGCTATAATGACATGTTTGCTTCAGCAAATGTATTTTTTATCTCATGCTTGCTTTTGTTAACACTATATTAGGTTAAGTGTGTGTGGCACGATACAGTATTAGTCTTTTAGCAGCACTCACTGGACATTTCACTTCTGAGATGCTGCGATATGTACAAATACCAGTGTAATGAAATTCCAGATTCATGTTCATTTGTTGCTAATAAAACTGAATGTACATTTACTGCCACTCACTGGATTATTTACTTTGAAAGTTTCGCAAAACACACAAGAAGCAATGCACGGTAATGTCATATTGCAGAAATCTTGCACAGGCACGACCAGGGTTGCATTTAGAGCCAGAAGTCTACCTCATATTAGTGCAATAATCATGTTGACAAGCTGTGACTTATTATTATTTATTTATATATACAAGCAACTCTTTCTATGTTCATTTTCTTTATTCTTTTGTCTTATCTTAAATATTTTAATTGTACATCACTTTGTATCATGAATATTTCTTTTTAGTTTTTTGTCTATTATGTACCTTGCACCTTATGCAGAAGCTCTGCAATTTCGTTGTATCTTGTGTACAATGACAATAAATAAATTCTATTCTATTCTATTCTCAAAAGCATTGTTATTTTACTATTGTTGCAAGTTCTGTCGTTACTAACATAGTTCAATGCTTTGGTGTTTTCCGAAAACCATAGTTCGAACAAACATTCGCAAACAGCATTGCAAACTTGTGTTGAATCTACAGCTCTTGACCTGTGGTTAGAAGCATTGTTTCTTGTTAGTGTGACGTGTGGACTTAAACAGATCAATTACTCAACGAATCAACCATTTTTTTTAAACCAGTTGAAATTAATCAGCTGACTAATAAAAACAAACATTTTGAATTAAATGATTAAATTAAATGATTGGGCACAATAAGCAAGCTACCATCAGTACATTATATGTTGTTCATTCTATTTAAATGTATATATACACACATTTCAGTTGTATATTTGCATGCCAATTTTTTTTAAGCATGTGCATAAATGTGCAAGAGAACCCCAGAGCATGACGTAAGAGGGAATCTGCTATGAATCAAATATCAAATAATGCAAAATGACAGGGAACAAAAAACAGTGAAGTATTCATCAGGTGCAGCATATTGGAGATCTTGAAGCAGTTAATTAGCATAAGTTATTACTCCACCACATCATTAATGAGAGCCCTACATTGCTGAACCAAAGAGGTTCAAAGTCTGTTTAACAGTTGTGACTAGCTGGTTAGTTTCTACAACACATTATGGTAGTTAATCAGTGAGTTATGTCATTGTATGGGAAACACACTCCAGCTCATTGGACCATAACATCACTCCTGATTTATATTAAACATTAAACACAGACAAGGCACAATATAAGATAAAATATTTCTCTTTTTTATTTTTACACAACTTCTTTTGTGTTCCTCAGACAAACGAAATACAGTCTGAGACAGTCTTTGAGAACCTGCTTCACTCCCCTCCTGTAACACCTCGCGTTAATTTACAATGTCCATAAATGCGAACTCCCTCCCAATTTGCACTTTTAATGACAACTTGAAGGGCTGCTTAATGGATATGCTCCCATTTTGTGGCTTTTTGAATCGTTTGGTCTTTGTAATGCTTGGGAAGAGGCAACATCATGAAAAACTTTATTGTGCGGACAACACAATAAACTTCACTCCTAACATTTAATCACAGCACTGATGAAGTTTTCATTATGTTTCATTGGAAAACTTGAACGAAAGCCTCTCTGGCACAACCTCCTTACAAGCTCATAACTGCCATGCAAATGCTGTTCATTTTGTGACCAAACGTTTATGAACCATAGGCAAACATGAGCAGTGTTAGTGAGAAAAGAAACGTCAGAGGGGGGAAAAAACACCACAAGTTTTTGGATCTGAAACAATCAGACTTTAGGAAATGCATTTATATTGACTCTCTCACACCAAATGTCCCAACCAAGCTTCTCTTCAGAGACTCAAAATGATCTATCGATTGTCATGGCACGTTGAATCTAATATGCATCACTGCAGCAGGCTTTCACAACACTGTCTGCAGCCTTAAAGCAATGCTTGATCATTCGACTTCATGAGACAAATGACTCAGTTAACATGATCGGGCCATGCTTGATAGGAAACGGCTCCGATGTTACTGCCGCTCTTTCAGGCGCCAATGAACCGAGGGCCCTTTTTCTCCCTCGCTTCCTCGCTCATTCTCTTTCTGTTCATGCATCACGTGTTTAATTGTGCCATTAATTAGGCTCTTGATGAAGCCGTTGAGGTCAAAGTGAACGCTTGCCTTTCTGGCACAACAGCTTCATCAAATGTCTAAAGTTATGTGAGCAATATCACAGCACATGACTTCGTAGAGCTTGAACAACAAATCAATTACTTCGAACACTTCACTTGTTTCCAATCACCCATCAGTGGACTGAATGCAAATGAATACAGATGATATCTTACAGATCAGAGTTTAGGGATGTTGCAAAAAGTGACTTTTGTAAGCGATATAACTTATTGACCAACAAACAGCCCTAGCAACCAGTCACAACACCCTAGCAACCGTAAAGTAACATGCTGCAGCCATATTACAACATTATTGATACTAATAAAGCTGCTTCCCAGAATTCAAAGCCTGAATGGATGAATGTACAATGACTTTACACAACAGGCGAGACTGTGCTTCTGTGTTCCTCAGGCAAGCAGCTTCTAGTCATTATATTGAGCAGCACTGCAGTTCAAATTATTTGTTAGGCATTACATAATGTCATTATGTTTGTTAATGTTAATTAACCTTTTGGAACTATCGACAAAAGCAGTTTTAACTTTATGCAGCATTTTAATTTGTTGATCTTGTCAGGTTATTGACTATATGCCCTCAAACACTTATAAAACCATACAAAAGTAAAAAGAATTAAACTAAAAATGCCCCACAGGCACGTGACTTGCATCCTTATTGCTTACGTTGCTTACACTTATTTTATTGTTTTTATTATAATTTATTTCCCCATTCTGCACTGCACTGTGCTTATTTGTAAAAGGTCATTTATTTTGTAATCAGACCATGTGTAATAAAAGTGGATTAATAAGGACACAGTGTCTTACTGTATAAAAATGATTAATGTTTTTTACTGGAAAAGACTGTACAATTGCTACAGTAAAAACCTGCAAGTTACCTTACTAAAAATTGTAAATGGTTTAACAATCACATTATATGTAATTTTACTGTATAACTGTCACAACAACTGCTGTTAGGAAGACACGGGCACGACGAAGATAACAGAAACAAATCCTTTTAATGGCAATCCACACCAAGAAGAGGGTCTAACCCACAGGGTAACATTCAACACCGGACAACGGAAGACAGGACAGACTACACTTTAAGTAGGGGAGCTGATGAGGGACAGACAGGTGAGGAGGATGAACTAAAGAGGACACAGGTGAACAGAGGTTAACTAATAATGACAAAGGAACAGGAACGACCAAATATGGGCACATGAGGGCGAAACGACAACCAAAAGTCCTGTGACAATAACACTGTCAAAACTATGAATTACCATATCATTTATAGTGGAAATCAGCAAAAGGACAATCACATATGATTATATTTTATATAATTAATTTTGTTTCTTCTCATTATTGTTGTCAGTAATGTACATTGGCATGTTTTGTGTTGCATCATATGCTTACATAAATGTTTATTGCACTATTTTAGTGTTTTGTATTTTACAGTCTTTGTGTGTATGACCCTGTGCTTCATCTGATAATTAATGGATAGGCCATTTATGATGAAGTCTCTTTCATCATGTTGCTTTCTATTGTGCAACCTGTATTATTATTTTGAGGCCCAATGCAGATTTTGGAAGTTCAAGTAGTTTATTGTATTAACATTATGGCTTTTAATGAAATAAATGGTTTTAAGTTGTAAAAACAATTAGGTTGTAAATTTAGCAATATTTTTTTACAGTGTTAAAAAAATGAAGGTTATTTCAACTCATGTTTACGGTACCAAAACGATGTTATGGATACCACTATGTCAATCATCACAATTTCAGGAAGGACTTCCAGTGTGCACGTGGCCTTAGATAATTAAAAGATTTTCTATGGAACATCATAAAAAGCTTTCCTGTGACATTAGGCTTCAAATCCCTGTCTGGTTCTAATTGGAACTTTGATTTTTCCGAGTGTAGGTTCAAAGCGGCGCTCTGTTCTATCTTCCCCTCTAGCCTTAAGAAATACTGCATAAAAGTCACCGAGCTGTCCTTTCAAGATCTTATTTAGCCAGCCATTTATTTTAATAATTTTGACCGTCATGAGACCTCATTAATCTTTGTCAGTGGGCAGGACGGGCCGTGAATGTGCAGGGGTGTGTAGGGCTTTCTCCAGGAGCTGAAGTCTAGTGTGGGAGGATGCCACTTTGTGGGCGCTGGGCTGTTCCTCATCTGTCTCCCATGCTCTCAAGCATGCATAAAACCTCCGCTGCAGTCCGGCTCCACTCCGCCACGATGACATTTCAATTACACACAGTTCCCCGGGCTCTCCCGACAAGCTGCTAGCAACCGACAATACACCGCTGTGCACTACATCTCCAAACCAAATGGATGCGAGTGCTGCTTCAGCAAACAGGACCTCCCATCTCACTTAAAGGAATCTGTTTGAATTAGGTGGTCAGAGGCTCAATAACAGATCACACGATTTTACTCATGAAAAATAATTCATTTGAATGACTGCCAAGTCAGTTCCGGTACAATAAATTGAAATCCCCAGGCAGACTTGTGGATTTAGTGCTGTCAGTATGCCAGTAAGGGCTTACTGTGTTGTTGACTTTGTTTTCTTGTGGTCACATGACTGATCTTTAGCCGTTAGCTGGTATTGATTGTGATTAAGTTGGGGAGAAGGTTTTAGGGAGGCCTAGAAATGACACACACAACGTAATTTGCCACTTTGCAGGTTATAGTTAGCAATAACACACACTCTGTGCTCTACATTCTGAATAATTGTGAAAACAGCAAGATTGTGAGTTTATACTTGCTTTTATATAACAGAAGTAGAATAAACAAGAAGGTGATATTGAATAAGTTAGACTTGTTTTTGCTCGGCCAGGTCAAACAGTCTTTGTGTGTCTCCAGCACTGAGTGAATCATTCACTACATTTAAATGGACACTTTTTGCTTCTATCGGAATGAGTTGAAGTTGATATGCGCATTTATATGTCACAAGCTTCTGATCAGATTTAATCTTTTGACATGCGCACACTGCATGAATATACAGAGTTTCCCGCTGGTGTCCTGAACTGTTTCAAAAAGCACACTTGATATTTATCTACTTTGGGTCCTAATTAGGCGATGACCAGCACATGAACTGTTGTGCAGTGCTGCTTAATTTAGAAAGCAGTAAAAGTGCCCAAAACCAGTCGTCTGTTGATGAAAGTCTTAACCAAGGACTGGTGGGACGTTGTGCTTCTCCACTTCACAGACGCTGAGTGAAAGCAGAATTTTAGAATGACCAAAACTCATTTACATTTATGCATTTAGCAGACGCTTTTATCCAAAGCGACTTACATTGCATTCAAGTTACAGTTTTACATTTGACCAGCTCTTGCTTTCCCTGGGAATCGAACCCATGATCTTGGCGTTGTTAGCGCCATGCTCTACCAGTTGAGCTACAGGAAAGCCTTTTATGACACTTTATTCACCAGGAAGAACAGCTCATTATGCTATTTTTACATCACTGTACATGCGCAGTACTTTGCAGTTTCAGTTTTCAATCCGATCGAGTGTTTACATGTCCTCTTGCTCGGATTACGAAAGGAATAAAGCACCCTTTAAACAAGCCAATCAAAAGTTTAATCAGATCTGGCCAATTCAATCTGATTGATATGGTTACACGTGACTTTTTTATTCTGATTGTGCTTCTAGTCCTATTATGATCGGATTATTACATTTACGCATTTAGCAGACAGTGCATTCAGGATATATATATTTTTTTATCAGTATGTGTGTTCCCTGGGAATTGAACCCACAACCTTTTGCGCTGTTAACGCAATGTTCTACCACTGAGCCACAGGAACACCCTTAGGGTCCATGTAAACATATTAGCACTACATGTAAGTCCATGGGGTCCATGTAAACATATTAGGGTCCATGTAAACACAGCTAGTGTTAATAAAATAAAACAGTTGAGTGAATAATACAATGACCCCTCATAAAGCCATTCACTTGTTTAATTCCTGAATGAATTAGCGTTTTTGAGTGAATTGGTTGAATGAAACATTCAAATGACTCACACAAAAAGACAGGCTCACTCATGTCACCACCTACTGGCATAACAATGTAATTTACAGAAAAAAAAAAGTTACTGAAATAATCCTAGCATTAATGCACATACCTAGAATCTGTAAAAAGGCATAGTGCTATTGGACTATAAAAATGGAAACATTCTTTAGAAAACTAACAGTAAACACTTATTAATGTTATTCTACCCACATAGCAGCCTCACCTCCTGGGCTTGTCAGGGCTGTGAAAACTATCGACATCAGCGTCACGCAAGATGATTCTTTGATCATGGGATTATGTGGAGTTACAATGTGAAGTAAGACTCTCAAGCCTTGAGCTGCTTAAACGTAACTGATGACAAAACAGATAGAAGTTTGTGTACAGAAGTAAAACTTGCAGGAGTTGTGGGGAAATCTGGAAGACCTGGAATAGCAAACAGAGACCCGACGTTGCAGAAAGTTTCCTCATCTTCAATAATCAAGCACACCTTTGACTACTTTCTAGGTGTTCATGTTCAAAGTCTAACAGCTCACTGTGTAAATCATTCTAAGTGATGAACCCTGGGATGATTCCAATGTTCTGGTTTTTAATTTTGTTTATTGCTCTAAAGGACCTCTCACTGAGTTTATAAATACCCTCCTAAATCACACCACGGATGTGGGCGCATGGCTGATACCTTCTTAAATGGATCCGATTAAGAAAATGAAAAGGCCCTGTGTGCGTAGCATATAGCAGCAGCATGACGAAACTCAATACTGACCCACAATCCATTTTAGATATCAGAGATACACTGTAAGATCAAGTTGTTCCAGTTAAATTATGCACTGAATGTATTTATGTTAAATTTGACCAAAGTAGGCTGGCCCATTTGATTAAAAAAGTAGGCTAATTTCAGTTATTAGTCTCCAATTATTCACCATTGTGTACATCAGTATGTGTGAAGACAACTTTAATCCTAACATCAACTATTGTATATTGGGTGACACATACAATTATATAAATGCTGTATGATAAAAATGTATATCTTCATCTACCCAGAGAATGTATGTATGTAAACATTATATGGAAACATAAAGTATATGGCAATATCACTGTTGATATAGGTCAATATATGTCATATATTACATTTCTGTATGAGTATGCATCCAGTGTAGATACAATATAGGTGGTGTCTGCTAATATTTATTGAATTATTTTACATGCATATAACACACAGGTTTGAGTGTCTGTCTAATAAAATAAAACAAGTTGCTTGGATATGAACACAACACAACAAATTACACAGTTTATTTGCCCTGCCAGAAATAGAGCCCTGTGAACATAGAGTAGTGATATAATAAATGGCCGTGAATGTTTCCTTTGCGTGTTTTAATGTTTTATCATCTAGAACACTCCCATTATAATCACTGTCTTCACTCCAAGCGCACATCTCGGGGTCCACTGCACAATTTCTCCTGACTGTTTGAGCCGGCACTTTAGCGTGAAGCTCATTGCCCGTGCACAGAGAAAGCGCCTATTATAATCAAGCAAGCTGTCGAGTCGTGTTGCTCACGTGCGGCGTAGATGGGGTGTTAAAATACAGCCACCGCATATTAAATCAATTTCCAGTGCAATTAAAATGGCTGCAGTGCACACATATAAAAAAACAAAGAGTGATGGAGACCCAGCGGTTGTAAATAGCAGAAAATAGTATCCGGGGTCTAGTCACGCTGCGTGAAAGTACCAGAACTATTTTTACTTTAACACATTTTGATAATAATCCCCAGCAGTTAAAGGAACAGTTCACCCAAAAATGAACATTTCCTGATTATTTACTCACCCCAGGCCAGATGTAAAAGCCACAGCGATGCACACACAACAGACCATTTTTAACAACAAACTGAC
Organism: Schizothorax lantsangensis; assembly: GCA_027422415.1. Taxonomy (NCBI): domain Eukaryota; kingdom Metazoa; phylum Chordata; class Actinopteri; order Cypriniformes; family Cyprinidae; genus Schizothorax; species Schizothorax lantsangensis. The sequence goes on along the minus strand of CM049863.1, from coordinate 1,455,610 downwards.
ACGATTGCTTATATACAGCAAGGACCATTCAACTTTTGGACAGCGCACTTGTAAACAATTGCCCAGTCATTCCTGCCTACGTCATGCAAGAGATCATGAACTAAACCATGCTGGACCACGGCGAGCTTTTGTAGTTGAAAAGTACATTATTAATATTATTTATTATTATTATTATTATTTTCTGAAAATGATGGTCTATGACGTTCTATTGTGAACCACAGACCATCTCATTGAAAAGTACATTATTAATATTATTTATTATTATTATTTTCTGAAAATGATGGTCTATGACGTTCTATTGTGAACCACAGACCATCTCAGTTGCATTAGATGAAGACAAATCTGAAATGTTTTCCTCCATAAAAAAAAACAGTCATATGGATTGGATGGCCTGGGGGTGAGTAAATAATCAAGAAATGTTCATTATGGACTGAACTATTCCTTTAAATAGAGTGCATTAGTTCACGCCTACTATTTCAGTTGCAATGGTCCTGCTAGTATTTTTCCCATTTATTTATGCATAATTTACAAGGTCTCAGGTGTGAATGGGGAGCAGGTGTGTTAAATGTGGTGTTATCGCTCTCACTCTCTCATACTGGTCACTGGAAGTTCAACATGGCACCTCATGGCAAAGAACTCTCTGAGGATCTGAAAAAAAGAATTGTTGCTCTACATAAAGATGGCATAGGCTATAAGAAGATTGCCAAGACCCTGATTATCCTATACATAATTTAATAGGGATTTAAAAAAAGCGTTATATTGGAAGCCATAAACCAACCCAACCAACTACAAGAAGAATAACACTACAAACGTTGAATTAAAGTGAAAATGTAAATGAAAATCAGACGACAAGACAAAGGCCGAAGACTAAATTGCTTTATGGCTTTAATGAGGGAAAGAATGAATGGAGTGTTTGCTGTTGTGGTCTATAAGATAGGGGTTAACTGTGATTATTCTTGATATATGTGTATATGGATATGCCTAATGATCATGTCATACACACTATGAATAGATACATAATCTGTCACTTCTGTTTTGTATTGAAACTGTGGATTGTTGACTTAAACTGAATCTTTATCACTGAATAAAACATATATTCGGTCTCTAGCTGAAGTCGTGTGGTCTCCCAGAGGCTTCCGGAGTCGGGTTCGGTGCTCTTTTCCCTCGCTCTCTCACAGCAGAGAATTACATGCCACTTGCATTGCTGTCAAGATCTTACAGAAACAAGATTTGTCAGCTCATTTATCAGCGTTCCCCATGGCTTGTACACTCTGTCACACTGACTATTTCTGGAATCTGAACTTCAGGAAACAAATATATAGAACGATACATACATACAGCATTCAACAGAATCAGCCAGCAGCCTTGTTTAATATTTAAGCAGATCTACCTGGATTGTCAACATGGATGATCATTGTTTGATGACTGCACTGGATTTTTTGCCTTTTTTAATTAAAAATATCTAAGCATACCTAAAACAAGACATATTTACTTGAGGAAAACACGTAAAATATACAGCTACGGCAGTTTGAGGGTATATCTTGAATTAAGTTTTTGCCTCATTGTCAAAGAGTTTGTTTTATGAGCCAGCTAACAGGCAACGTTCTTAGGTGGTGTTTACAGACAACGTTTTTAACTAAGATGCAATGCTTCTTATGTGTTTTGGCCATTCTACAAACAGACTGTTACACATCACCCTGGACTGCATTTCCCATCATCCATTGCACTGATTACACACAGCTGTAACCAATCACATGCTCACCTGAAAGTTATTACACCTACTATATAACACCCACTCAGATCCTGCTCAAGTTGCCAAGTATTGTCTGCGTTTATCGCTCTCCAAATGATAGCACTTTACGGAGCCAGTTTATTGTCTGAGTTTTAGTCTAGTTTATCGTGTTTATTACCTGAGTCATTCGTGTCATGATCCTAGTCTGTGTATCTCGTTTCTGTGTTATCTCCACCTGCCCTGAAGTTTATAGCCTGCCTTGGATTGCTCTCTCGTCTTGTTGTTTGGATTCAGTTTGTACCTCGCCTGGATTATCATCGTTTTATCAGATTACCCGGTTATATTATACCTGTTTGCCATTTGTTCGACCCTGCCTGTGTTTTGACTGTCTATTAATAAAAGCTTACATATGAATCTGCACGCCTCATGTCTCGTCGGCTCCGTTACAAACATTATGGGGACTTGAAAGCACGGTTTTTGAAAATGATTGCATTACTGTGTCCATGCAAACTATAAAAACACAAACTTGTGAAAATGGTGACGTCATATGCATGTGTATTACGTGTTCTGTCTATATGTACACAGATGCATAATGTTTCTTTATGAAGTGATATCGCCAACTTCTGGCCTGGCATGAGTAAAACATTTTTAGTTGTTTTCACAGATGTGAAGAGGGATCATTTTGACAACATGTTCATGGTTTTTAATGAAATTCACAAAATGTAAGTACAAAACCATTGTACATTGTTCATAGAATGTTTTTTTTTATTAGTTGGACATTCAAATAATGTTTGTAAAATTATCAAATGGAATGTTTCCTTAATATTAAGGAAAAAATAAATGTTTTTAGCCATTTAAATTGACCTTTTGGATGTTCAGAGAACATTCAGAAATAGCATATTCATGGCTTAATAGGAGTATTAGCAAAACATTCTTCTAACATATTTTTATTTGCTAGGACACCTCACAAAAATTAAATTGTGCATACAATTTGAATGAATCAATTGGCCAGTGGGTTAAGAAAAATAAATGTATTTCTTGAAAACAAGTTGTAAGAACAAATACAAAGACTGTGACTCTGAGAGTAATCACAGATGGAGCAGGAGAGCAGCCGCACGTCGTCGAGTGTTGTTAAAGCTGTCAAAAGTGACGCTAGCAAATCAACACTCTTGCTAACAAACAAACAACTGACAACTGTTTGGTGAATGTGCTGTTAAACTTGAATATCTGCTTCAACAACTATACTCTCAGCTTCTGACATGTGTCTCAATGTCTTCTAAAAGAAGTCTGGCCACTGCTTGCATTTTTATGTTGTTTATATATATATATATATATATCTTTCATAAGAAATTGAGACACATCCCCCATGTGAGAAGCTGAGAGTATAGTAGTTGTGTGTGTGTGTGTGTGTGTATATATGTTATTATTATTATTATTAAATCTCACTGGGACAGGAGTGCTACTTCAGGAGACCTTATTAAGTGGCATTTGTCAGAAAAGAACATAGAAAAGACAACAAATCTCCAGCACCAATGCAACTCACCAGACAATGTGAATTGCTGTTTACAACCAATTTTGCTTGCTTTTATGTCAAGTATATTGTTTTTATTTTTTTTTCATAACATGATTGTGACATCTTGACATGATTTTTGCCATCCAGAAATAACTGAATAATGAAAAAGTTTTTTTCTTTGTTTTCCTCTTTGGAGAAGCATGCACCAATAAATTGCCTACATCCGTGTTAATAAAATAGGGTCAATTTAGATTTCTTAGTGAAAAAAACAAACAAAAAAAACAGATTTTCATCATGCATCCTTGCATCTTGTCTATAAACAAACAAAAGCAGGTCTGGATACTATGGCATGCATATGGAAGCTTTGGAAAAGTGACTTTGGAAATTTGGAAAAGAAAACTTCTTACGTATTTGATATGCTACATAATTGCTCAGACAATTTTTTTTTTATTCTTTTTTTATGCATGCAGATCTTGTGGGACTTTCTTCTTAATATCAGTGACTCAGTGGTGAAGCTTGCATATGCAAGAAGAACAGTTCTGCAGCAAACCTTATGTAACGTATGTAAAAGTAACATTCATAACGCACTTTTAAGGAAAGTTTTTGATGTAGATGTTGAAAGTGAGGGGAATCTTTATAGAAAGATAAACAAAGACAACAAACTGTATATCACTGCATATGTGTAGGAGTTCATATAGTAGCAATACAATTTTAAAAATATGAAATGTTTCTTTCTGTAATAGCAAATGCAAAATAAATCACTTCAGATATTACATACAACATCAATTTTCTTTTGCTTCTCACAGAACTGAATTATAAAAAGCCAAGACTAATACATTTTTGTTCAGTACGAGCAGAGATATTCCTATACATTTTTATTCATAAAAGGAAGCTTCTCTTTTTGAGCTGCGGGCTGTGTGGCGTATACTTAAGCCCGCAGGAAAGATATTCTCCTCTTTCACATTTACTTCAATCTGCTGAATGTCAAAGGATTGATACAGAGAACAGAAAGTACATGAAGTGCATTCTAATGCTGTGGGCCAAACACACTGTCGGTACACCGGCGATTCATTCTCATCGTATCCAGAAGACCATTCCCATTCCGTCCATGTCGACGGTGACTCCGGCCAAAGTTTGAAAGGTAATGTTTAATAGCACTCATTTCGACCCTGAAAGGACATTTAAAAGCACTGGAACTTGCATTGGTAAATGACTGTGTCTGTTTAATGGGAACACGGCATATGTTAAATCCTTCAGCCGACCCTAAAGAGTGATAGACGCAGCATTGCGGATCAGCGCACGCTTACAATGTCACACTGACACCAGTCACAGTGAATGATGCTCACCGCAGTTTATCCTCATAGACTGGATAGGAATCTGAAGACAAAAAGGAATAGCTCATCACAAATTCAATCATCATTTACTCACCCTCATGTTGTTCCAAATCCATTTTTTGTTTGTTTGTTTGCTTTTCTTTTCTCAAGAAGAGAGAGAGAGAAAGAGAGAGAAAGAGAGAGAGAGAGAGAGACACAGAGAAAGTGAGAGAGAGAGACAGAGAGAGAGAGAGGGAAAAAAAGAGAGAGAGAGAAAGAGAGAGAGAGAGAGAGAGACACAGAGAAAGTGAGAGAGAGACTTAGAAAGAGAGAGAGAGAGAGAGAGAGAAAAAGAAAGAGAGAGAGAGAGAGAGAGAGACACAGAGAGAGAGAGAAAGAGAGAGAGAGTGGAGAGACACAGAGAAAGTGAGAGAGAGACTTAGAAAGAGAGAGAGAGAGAGAGAAAGAGAGAGAGAGAGAGAGAGAGAGAGACAGAGAAAGAGAGAGAGAGAGAGAGAGAGAGAGAGAGAGCACAAAAATTCCAAAAAACATGAGGCTTGTTTCTGCCACTGAATAAAAACTAAAAATGTAATTGCAACTTTTTATCTCACAATTCTGTTTTTTTTCAGAATTGTGAATTGTGATTTATAAAGTCAGAATTGTGTGATATAATGTCACAGTTGTGTTACAAATTTAGAACTGCGAGATAAAAACTTGCAATTCTGACTTTTTTCAGAACTGTGAGTTTATATCTCACAATTCTAACTTTATAACACGCAATTGCAAGTTATAACATCAGTATTGTGAGATATAAACTCGCAATTGTTAGACAATAGTGCAGTCGCAATTGAAAAGAAGTCAGAAAAAAAGTTGATAATTACTTTTTAAATTTTTGTTTATTCATTGGTGGAAATGGGCTTCCATATGAGGCCTACGAATACGTATCAAGCAGGTTTTATAATTAAACATTTTAATTTGGTATGAATAATTTAATTTTAAATAATAACATGATTAGCATTAATGCAAATTAACGATGGCCCAAGTCTGCCTCAAAACAGACATGTTCAGCAATCAACAATATTTGACCCTGAACCACAAAACCAGTCATAAGTGTCAAATTTTTGACATTGAGATTTATACATCATCTGAAAGCTTTCCATTGATGTGTGGTTTGTTATGATAGGACAATATTTGTCTGAGATACAACTATTTGTAAATCTGGAATCTGAGGGAGCAAAAAAATCTAAATATTGAGAAAATCATCTTTAAAGTTGTTCAAATGAAGTTCTTAGCAATGCATATTACTAATCAAAAATTAAGTTTTGATATATTTACGGTAGGAAATTTACAAAATATCTTCATGGAACATGATCTTAATATCCTAATGATTCTTGGCATAAAAGATTAATGTATAATTTTGACCCCTACAATGTATTGTTGTCTATTGCTACAAATATACCTGTGTTACTTATGACTGCTTTTGTGCTCCAGGGACACATATATTGATTTCTAAAGCCACTTTTTGTCCATTATTATTTTTTGTCTGTAAATTAAGATTCTCAGCAAACATTGCAATTAATGCATCATGTAATTCGATTCACGTTTAATCCACTGAGAGCCTTATGCACATAATGCATAATATTCATGCATAATACAGCAGCGAAAAGAACAAAGCACGTACTTTCTCCAAATACGAATGGCTTTCATTTTCTACTTCCCGTTTTATTATCTCTACAACACTAAATCTGGATGTATGCCGATGACAGTTCGGTAATATTTCAGCATCTCTGATCTTTTGGAAAAGTGTAAACTTTCTACGCCAAATGCTATGCATATTAAACTACTAAATCAAGCGCCGGTGAAGGAAACGGAAAATGCGTCTGTATGTTTTGCTGGAGTAACAGATTGGAGTGTAATCATTACAAATATATTTGGCTTGCAATTAATCATGCAAGTACAGGAACATGCATAACAGTTATGATGCTGCTGAATAAATAGGCCATTAATATTCCAAATGGATGATGCTGCCTTTAATCTGAAGTGTAGTAATATTTTTGCAAGTACCAATTTATTTTGTGAGCCAAACGTGGCTGTGTAAGAGGTGGTGTGATGGATGCTAGCATCAGTGCTACACCGCAGAGCATTATATCTGCCGCAGAAACCATTCAAAGAGCCCCGTGTCACTGAATAATAGCAGCTGATTGTATCACAGCAGTCGTACCTTATAATAAACACTCCAAACCTATTATAAAAGCTGTCCGTTAACTAAACTGCGTTAGAAGGATCTCGCTATTCGTAATTAGGATCGGTATCAAAGCGTCCTGGTGGTGCATGTGCTTTATTCTTCCCCGCCCAGCCAAAATGCCACATGAAGGTCTCTGACGAGTCTAAACTAATGGCACTATGATGCTTTAAACACACATCGGCGGCTGTGCATCGATGCACGGTGTAATTTTACATCTTGGGATCCGGGCACCTGGTTGTTAACCGAAAAATAACGAAGAACCACCCTCGGAGTGGGTTGAATATATAATTGACGTGTCTGATCTGACTAATAAGATCCCCAGTGAACTCATCAAAGAACAAGAGAGATAATTAGACTGTTTCTTTTTTTAATCAAAATTAATAATCAGGGTTATTACCTCCTCTACCTCTGCGGCTCCGGCTGAGTGGAGCTCACGTCGTGGAACTGCCTCTAATTGGCACAATCCAGGTTTTGGGTTCATTTCTTCTTATTCACCGCATAATCATTAATGCAATATGATGGTAACGAGGTAAATAGCGCTTTATGATCAGATGCGTAAACACGCGGGGAATGAAATGCATGCTTTAATGCTTATAAGGCGTTAAGACGTTGTTAGTGCACTTAATAGCTAGATCACGTCTGCCAAAAAGTGGTTTCAGAATTTCTAAAATTAAAAATTATGGATTTTTTAAAGTCAGACTGTCAACCACGGACAGTTTCTTAGGTGTTAATTAGACTGTGTCTGAATGAGATGTAAAGACTGACCAGTTTCCTTGAAGAAGAGAAGAGTTTTGTTCTCCTTTCTTCAGTTTCTGTGATATTTCTAGACTCTCTATGGAAGTGAAATCTCATTTGTAGAAACTGAAGGCGGTTGTGGAGGTGTTTGTGGGCTGTTATGCCTTTTAAACATGTGCATTGGATGCTGCTGAAAGGAAATCTATAAACATGTTTCACCAAATCCATTTGACTTGTCTCACCCCATTTCCTCAACACATTGAAGTATTGTAAAAAAAAAACAATAAAATTACACCATTATAATGCAATTAAATCTGAGCCTGTTAAATTGACGAAGGGGGATAAATACACAGGGAGAACATACAAATAGACTCAGAAACAAACACTTACACTCGGTTGGTGGTACGACATGAATATCGTCCTGATGAAAATGTGACCGCATTAAAATTTCAGCAGTCTAATTACACAGCAGCATGCAGTCGCTGGCATGTGGCATAAATAATTCTGTGAACTTCCGTTCTGAAAAAGTTTTGCATGTATTTGAAAAATGGCCTGGTTGGAGTTTATCAGACAGCAATTAGAGGATGTCGATTTGAATTAAGACAGCCGTTCAGCCCCGAGAAAAGCAATTAAGTGCTCTTTGGCCTGACCTGAACAAGGAGGTTTATAAGACCTGCAGAAAGCTTTCCTATTCACAAAAAATGCATGGTTCATTCTGTATAGCCATCAATAAAAATGATGAATTTTGTTCGCATAATGGTGTAGTATCTACCAGCAGGAGCTTATGGGCCCTACTGGACCAGGGTCCAAAACTATAACCATTAAAAAATTAAAATACCTAAAATAATAATAATAATACAACTTATTTTATTTCAGCTAGTAGCAACATTTCTCATTTTCATTTAGTTTAGCTTGATGTACTAAAATATCTAAAGCTAAAACTGAAATAAAAATCAAAAATATAAAAAAATAATAATAATAATAATAATAAAAATGTCAAAAACACACATTAAAATTCCTAAAACTTTAACTAAAATTACCATGAAACATATTAATCAAATGTATATATATATAAGTTGACTGCATGGACAGAGAAAAAAAAAAGAAGAAGAAGAAAGAATACAAAAAAGGGAAAATAGATCCGAAGAAAATTACTTGCAAACATAGTTCAATTAGATGTTTCTGTGCTTTCATATGTGACAGAATATCTGTCTTGTTTGATAGGTTTGAAAAACTGTTGTTATTGTGTTTTAGAATATAGATGGTAATAATGACCGAAACAGCTCATTGTGCTTCAGGTCTGCGGTCTTTATGGAAATTGCCTCTATATCTATTATCTCCAGGCTGAAGAAATAGTCTTTGATGCTGGAGTGTGTTTGTTTGTAGGTTTTACAGCCAAGGTACTAATAGATGTTGTGTGCTATAATGGACAGAGGACACAAAACAGCCATAGAGCCTCCTAATTAAGACTCTGATACCCTCGTGATACTGTATGTTACATGACAGCGTGGAGAAAGCACTTATAAGACATGAAACATAGCCCTATTCTTTGGTGAAACATCAGGAAAGAATAGAAAGACTATTTCAAATACTGCAGCAATTAACACTTAGTATAGGTTACGCTGTGAACTTCATTGTGTTCGAATTTCAGCGACAAAAATAGCAACCCTTGAGAACCCGTGAGGGTTTCTATAAAGAGACATTGTCTTGAGTTCACAAGATAAATAGACAGGAGATCTGATAAATGACTAATTATCTAAATTAAGAGTTCAGATGCAAAAGCCTCTAAATGCCATCTGAAATGTATCAGGCTCCTATGTTTAGGTTCAGTAATGTTACTCTGTTGGCAATGTAAAGCTCCTTTTCTATGCAATTAACGTGAAATAACTGAACACAAATATAGGCATCTTTTGCATCTGAACTCTTCAAATATACTCAGTATATGTTAAAAGCTGCAATAATTACTCAAGGTTCAATTAATGGCTTCATTTCGCTACTTTGTTCTCAACATTATGCCTTTATTTATGAATTATTATTAAATGTATTCTAGAATAGAAGGACTTCTAATGTGAAGTTCTTAATCTCCATGTCTCATTATATTATACTTTTGATTTTATCACTCATGAGGAGAATGGGAATGGGCCTTTAATTAAGCTTTCTATGATTTTGAGAGAAAAAGTCATTATTAAATGTTACTGGGAAGGTCACATCTCAACAATAGAGTGGAAAAAATAGACTGAATTCATAAATAGACAATGTCTCTGAACATAATGACAGACACAACCTTACCAATGTCTTAGAAGAGCTTTTATTTTGCTTGTATTTGTACTAAAGGAAATTTCAAATGCAAATCGCCTTTTGCCTTTTAGAGTTGCATATATGCAACTTAATAAATACATGCATAAGATAATAGCCCTTTATACTTCAAGTTTATTTTATTAAGTATACTTTATGAAGTAGGTATAGAAATATCAGTGTACTTGTAGTATACGTGTAAGTGTACTATTTCAATACTCCTTGAGACTAAATTGGCCCACTTTCTAGTATGTAAAAGTGCACTTTAAGTATAACAGTAGTAAACTTTGAGTACACAACTAGTTTACATCAATGTTTTTAGCTTGTACTACAACTATACTAAAAGTGAACTTATAGATATACTGATAGTTTACTAATTAAATACTTGTAGGAGCATTTTTAGTACACTTTGAAGTATAGTCTACTAGTTTAGTAGTTTTATACTGCAAGTATACTCTTTAAGTGAACTTTACATCATACTTTAAGTATACTACTATGTCCCTATTTAGGTATTAATTTGTAGTATCTGTTTGTAAAAAACAACAACATTTTATTCTAGTTTAATGCATTATTTTTTAAACACTTGAATATGGGTAAGTTTCATAAACAAAAATAAACAAATAAACAACATTTTGAACAAAAAGCTGAAAAAAAGAATATGAATATGATTCAGAATGATAATCAAAACATAGATGAAGTCGACCAACACCCCAAAGCTTGACAGGCATTATTACCTCTTCATTGTGATATTTTATTCATAACTTTACACAGTTTTGATGCTGTTTTAACACGTGGAAGCATCTGTTGTTTTGGTTTCTTCTAATATAAGTCAAGTATACTTAAATGTAATTTTAAGTATATTTCTGAGACGGATATAAAAAGTAGACTAAAAGTATACTTATATTTTTAGTTTAAAAGAAGTATACTAATAGCACACTTGAATAAACGTATTTTTCGTAAAGGAGTTGCACAACCTAAAATATATTATATTATACAATATATTTTGTTTACTGAAGTTGCATTTATAATTAATTTGACTCAATATATCTGAGGTGGCACATTCAGTTTGCATGGTTTGATCCTCATCTTTTAGAAAACAACCTCATGCATGAAAGTTCAGTGGATAAATCTAATGCAATCTGTTTAAAATGAATTGATTTAAATCAGTTCCATCCTAAAACTAGATGAAAACCTTTTATTTTGCTTGTATTTGTACTAAAGGAAATTTCCAATGCAAATCGCCTTTTAGAGTTGCATGCAACTTGAGTAAATAAATATATGCATAAGATAATAGTTGCACAACCTAAAATATATCAGCTTATACAATATGTTTTGTTAAGTTGCATTTAAAAACCATTTGACTCGATATATCTGAGGTGGCACATTCGGTTTGCATTGGTTTGATCCTCATCTTTTAGAATCGCTCACCTGAATGAGTTGCTGTAGCCACAGTGTTTTAGTTTATAAAAATGCATGCATGAAAGTGCAGTGGATAAATCTAATGGAATCCGTTCAAATTGAATTGATTTATATCAGTTCCATGCTAAAACTGAGTTTACTACCGCGTCCCGTCACCAGGGATCCATACATGCATCTCTCGCATTCAGAGCGACTGATGCAATCAGACCCAGAAGCAGAGATTGGTATTCTGTACGTTATGTAAGCTCACTCGATTCTTGAGATGCTCTGGACTCCAAAACTTAAAGTTCGTCTTTCCCCAGTGACTCACTCCAAAGGGGAAGTATGAAATCCTTGTAATGAGTAGCTCATAATTAGAGCAAGATGTTGAATTTAACACGTCTGCATTTCATAAGTCATGCAGCAGAGATATTACAGCTTTAGGCTATTCGGTGATGTTCGGAATACACCGAACGGCAAAGCAGGTAATTTGGAATAATATAAAGATGTTGCAAAGCTTTTCAGGTGTGATGAAATTAGAACTTATTCAGGCTTATGTCCATTTGTGTTACGATTGTAGCAAATGAGGCGGTCTAGCTTGAAAAAGCTCTTCTGGTCATAGAGCGTAATTGCAAAGCTGCCTTCTGCATTGAATTATTGCAGCATTAAGGCTGATTGTGCAAACAATGAATACTTCAAAAATCCAATTAGCCAAAGCAAACTTATCACAGTCGTTAGTAATACCTAATGTCTCCACTTTAACGCTGATGTGCAAACAGGACAGTGTGTGAGGAGCATACTGAGAAAACACAGGCTTTGTTCGACAAGCTCAATGCTAATATGAATGACTGCAGGCTTGCTTAAGGCCTTTGATATAAAGTCCACTCAAGAGTACATTTCCCTTCAACTAACCTTTATTTAGAAACGGGATGTTTTTGTGTGTCAACTTTGATGTTAATTTAATATTGTATTTGATATGCAGACCTAACGCTCAAGTAAAATGTCTGTGAAGTCGAGGCATCATACCATCTGTAATGAAAACTATTATTGTCGGAAAAAAATCCATTGGTTACAAAAAAAAAAAATCAATTGTACTACAATGTGCATTACAATATAAACAAATTAATCTCTCTGAAATCTGGCTGTCATTGTTTTTCTGTCAAAAGGAATCAGCCAATTAGACAAGAAGCTATTTGATTGACATGTAAAACAACCAATCACAGTTCGCTTGTTGCATTCTCTTATAAATCAGTTTGTGGTGTTGTATTAGGATGGGATCAACACTAATAATGAAAGAAACCTAAAACTACTCATTTTCCAAATTAAACTACATTCTAAAAAAAATGGTGCTATATAGCACTAAAAGTGGTTCTTTGGATCGTAATCATATAAGGGAACCACTTTTGGTGCTGTATAGCACCATTTTTTAGAGTGAATTTATGATTAATCAAATCAAACTAAAACTTGAGTAGTTCACACAAAAAAAAATGAAAATGTGCTGAAACTGGATGCTCTGCAGTGAATGGGTGCCGTCAGAATGAGAGTCTGATAAAAACATCACAATAATCCACACCACTCCAGTCCATCAGTTAACATCTGGAGAAGACAAAAGCTGAAACAAATCCAGCATTAAGATGCTTTTAACTAAAATACCATAGAGTCCATAATCCATAATAACTCTTCCTCCAGTGAAAAAGTGTTCTGGTCTGAATCAGGAGAGAAATCTGCATCAGATCAAGCAGCGTTTACAAGACAAAACAGCTCTAAACAAATATGTGGCTGGATTTTGATGTGAGAGACAACAGCAGATGCACTTTTTCACCCTACTGCCACCCTACTGAGGACATAACCAGAGACCTTCATGATTAATGTGTAAAAAGATCCACCAGACATTCACTTCAAAAACTGCCAATAGTGCCATAATTTGGTCCAATTGTATCTGAGAATGAAAGCTAGAATAAAATGAGACACGTCTTGGAGGTTAGACACACTTCTGTTCTGTTCCCGCTGTGCTGATTACATGCTTCTCAGTTTTTAATTGTCAAAGCCATCAAAGTTGTCACTCTGAACTGTTTTCAATGCTCAGTTGGCGTATATTTAAGAAAACATCTCATGCTGCTGTATATTGTTCTGCAGGGCCGAATAGCAAACACCTTACAGAGCGGAGCCACATCTCACATTCATATCGATGTCCCCTGCTTTTCATACGCAAAGTTGGGTGCGATTTGATTACAGGCCGCAGTTTCAATTTAATTTCTCCTCCTAACCGGATTCTCTCAAGAGCAGAATATCTAAAAGCCCTCTCGAAAGAATGAGTTCACGTACATCCCCTGAAACACTTGATATTCCATACTGGAGATAACCGCATTTGTTTGAGCCAGCTTTCTTTTCGGAAAGTATTGATTTGCACATGAAGAAACCCAAGTGCGCGTGTCTTATGGAGAAAGCTTGTATGTCTTGTAGGCAAGCTGCACCTATTCAAGCCTCCGATAGTAGCTAGAGAGGGAAATTTACCCTTTGTGATCTCCTTGTGCTTTTCTTTGTCTGCTTTTAGGACGGCCACAACATGCCAACAAGCTGGAGTTTGCTTTAATTAGATTAAACACATGTTTTGTCTGGGAACAATAGGTCCTGGCGTATTTGCATGACAATGCTCTCTAATTTTGTTGGGCTTAATTCTTTTTTAATGACTCATGCAATGTAGCCCAATTATACCACTAATGCATCTACTGTGGCATTGCAACTCAGGAGGTGTTGTATCAAATGCTTTTGCTCTTAAAAGTTATTCAGGAGTGTCATTAACCCCCGTGACTTTTGATTGTGTTGGTGTTTTCCCCACAGGAATCAAATCCCCATTTAGATGACGAATATTGGAGCTCTTTTGTTTGGTTTCGATGGAGGCGAGTAGTAGCTGATTGCAAGGGCGCTGAGCCCCACTGAGGAATAGGATTAAAGGCAAACCCAAAAGATAATATTGCTTCCTTTGGACTTTCATTGTTGAAGCTTAATAGAACGTGGCACGGCGCTGATGCAAATGAGCTCTCGGTCACTTTACAGTTGCCACAGTAACCCAAGAGACTTCCAGCATCAGCAGACCTGTCGATGAAACACAACTTTATAGCTGCAGAGCATCGAATGTGAATGTCTATCTGCAATACATTCAAGTCTTGGCTTCAAACTGATAAGAAACTAGGAAGTCGGATACAAGGAACATTGACAGAGTGTTCAAGGTGGTTTGAACGATTTCTGTTCCCACACTCGGAAAGCTCTTCCTAAGGTGTGACAAAGCAACAAACTGTGAAACTTTTCATCCAGTCGCACTATAGTTTCTCGGTAGCGTCTGCCCAGTTTTACAGTTTTGTGGTTTAGTGATGTCCTTTGTAGCCTGGTCTCATGAAAATGCGTATAAATAGTACGCCAAATAAAAAACAGAAAATCGTGGTATCGATACGCAAAAATTGACTTTGGCATGCATATAATACGCAGTTTTCACATGCATATGATACGCAATTTGTTGGCGTGCATATGATATGCAGTTTTCGCATGCATATGATACGCAATTTTTCGGCATGCATATAATACGCAGTTTTCGCATACATATGATACGCAATTTTTCGGCATGCATATAATACACAGTTTTCGCGTACATATGATACGCAGTTTGTTGGCGTGCATATAATACGCAGTATTCGCGTACACATGATACGCAATTTTTCGGCATGCATATAATACGCAGTTTTCGCGTACATATGATACGCAATTTTTCGGCATGCATATAATACACAGTTTTCACGTACATATGATACGCAGTTTGTTGGCGTGCATATAATACGCAGTTTTCGCGTACACATGATACGCAATTTTTCGGCATGCATATAATACGCAGTTTTCGCATGCATATGATACGCAATTTGTTGGCATGCATATAATACGCAGTTTTTGTGTACATATGATACGCAGTTTGTTGGCGTGCATATGATATGCAGTTTGTTGGCGTGCATATAATACGCAGTTTTCGCATGCATATGATACTCAATTTTTCGGCATGCATATAATACGCAGTTTTTGTGTACATATGATACGCAATTTTTCTCCATGCATATAATACGCAGTTTTTGTGTACATATGATACGCAGTTTTTCAGCATGCATATAATACGCAGTTTTCACGTACATATGATACAGTCAATGATATGGTCAATTTCAGCATATAAACAGTACACCAAATCGAAACATAAACTCATGCTGTTGATACGCACTTTTATGAGATCAAAAAAGTTATTGGGGGAATTTTTTACTGAAAAACAAGACCGAAAAAGACCTGTTATTTACCTGGAAAATGACAGATAGTGAGATGTGAGTGATGATTTCAGAAGAAAAATGAGATGCAATGTTTAGTCCATTGGATTATTGCAGGTGAGCAGCTGCAAAACAGAATACAAAGCTGAATTACAGCTGAATCCAAATTCATGGGCTCACGAACCTCTCATTCGGCACAAATTCAAATGTTTCCATATTCATGATGTAAAGTTTGGTTGTGAAACTATTATTTATTATGTAAACAAGGCTTTGTATTTCATTTGTGTACTAATATCCACATAAAATAACATCCTTTACATGTGTGTTTTCCTACTGTGCAACAGATAATTTAAAGTGACAGTGTAACTTTGTTTAGTTGACTTCATTTTAGTCTGTTGATTAATAGTTTGTGATGTCAAGTTAGCAATGCTAGAACTGATATGTTGTATTGCATGTGCATATCAGTGTGCACTTTGCGTGCTTGCTGCATAATTGCATTATACAGCATGTTTCATATCATAAAAAAAGTGATTTATAGGCTCGGAAAACCATTTAAGTTGATAAACCAAATATTGAAACATTGCTTAATTTAAACATATCAGCATGCAGTTATGCAGACAACTGCTATGCTTGCATTATTTAAATTTAAAAATCTTATTCTTTTAAGATTATCTTCTAAAAACATTGTTAATATATTGCTCTAGTTCAACTACAGTATATGACTCCAATCCACCAGTTAAAATATGAGTCCATAATCCATAATAACTGTTCCTCCAGTGAAAAAGTGCATTGTCTCTCACATCAAAATCCAGCCACATATTTGTTTAGAGCTGTTTTGTCTTGTATACGCTGCTTGATCTGATGCAGATTTCTCTCCTGATTCAGACCAGAACACTTTTCACTGGAGGAAGAGTTA
>CM049863.1:1426665-1434165 GCA_027422415.1 Schizothorax lantsangensis | reverse complement strand
CATCTACAGCACCCGTCTCACCCGCAAAGCCCTCAGCATTGCAGGTGATCCCACCCACCCGACACACAACTTCTTCAGTCTGCTACCATCAGGGAGGAGACTGCGGAGTCTCCAGGCGAGGACCAGCAGACTGAAGGACAGCTTCATCCATCAGGCTGTCAGGAAGCTGAACTCCCTCCCGTCCTTGCCCCCCCTCCCCTCTCTTACACCACGCACCACTGAACTCTGACACTACGACCCCCCCCCCCCCCCCCCTCCCCTTACAAACTGTGACCCGCACCAGTCACTTTGTGCAGCATTGGACTGATCTCTACCTCATCCAGCATTGACTGCAAACTACCTCTTCTGACAGTCTGATAAACACTTTTTTGCACTACACATACAGTATATCTGCACAGTTTTGTTTTATTTAACTGGTTTGCACTCTATCTGCCATGTGCCTTATGCCACTTTATCTATCTCTTTTTTTTCTTAGTTTGTATGTACATATGTTTAAACTGTATTTATCTGTATTTGAACGTCTACTGTCAGTGTTTAATGTTAACTGTATGCATCAAGGGTCTGAGAGTAACGCAATTATCTGTATGTATGTACTGTACATGTGGAAGAGTTGACAATAAAAAAGACTTGACTTGACTTGACTTGATATCAGCTCACTAAAACATGTTGATGTGCTAAAACGAGCTAGAAACATGCTAGCAATGTACTAAAACATGCTACAAATTGTCAAAACATGCTAGCAGCTCAATAAAACATCATAATGTGCTAGAAACAAGCTAGAAACATGCTAGAAATGTACTAAAACATGCTGACAGCTCACTAAAACATGTTAATGTGTTAAAACAAGCTAGGAACATATTAGCAATGTACTAAAACATGCTAGCAGCTCATTAAAACATGTTAATGTGCTAAAACAAGCCAGAAACATGCTAGTAATGTACTAAAACATGATATCAGCTCACTAAAACATGTTAATGTGTTAAAACAAGCTAGAAACATATTAGCAATGTACTAAAACACACTAGCAGCTCACTACAACATGTTAATGTGCTAAAACAAGCCATAAACATGCTAGCAATGCGCTAAACCATGATAGCAGCTCACTAAAACATGCCAATGTGCTAAAACAAGCTAAAACATGCTAGCAATGTGCTAAAACATGAAAGCAGCTCACTAAAAATGTTAACGTGCTAAAACAGTCTAAAAACATGCTGACAATGTACTAAAACAAGATAGCAACGTGCATGATAGCAGCTCACTAAAACATATTAATGTGTAAAAACAAGCTAGAAACATGCTAGCAATTGCCAAAACATGGTAGCAAATGACAAAGCATGCTAGCAACATGTTAAAATATGGTAACAACATTCTAAAACATGCAAGAAATTCCAAAATATGCCACCAACATACTAAAACATGATAGCAGTGTATTAAAACATGCAAACGTTGGCAATGTTAAAAGATGCTAGAATGTGCTAAATCCTGCTAGAAACATGTTAACACATGTTAACAACTCGCAAAAACATGTTAGAAATTGTCAAAGCATGCTGACAACATGTTAGAAGCATGCTAGCAGTTTCTTAAAACATGCTTATTTGCTAATCAATGTTAGCAATGTGCTAAATCATGCTAGCTTAAAAATGCTACTTAAAAAGTTTCTTAAAACATGCTAGAAACATGTTAAAACATCTTAGTAATGTGTCAAATCATACTAGATACATGCTAGCAACATACATCATTCTATTAACATGCAAAATGGTAAAGGATGATTTCAATAAATCATGCTAGAAACATGTTAGCAACGTGATAACTCACCATAGCAATGAGCTAACACACTGAAAACATAAAAATGTGTGAAAACATGTTAGTGACACTTTATTGACTTTCTCTGAGCAAAACCTTCACACTTTAAACGTTTCAAAGTTAGTTTAAACTTTCAGACCTGACTTTGTCAAGCCAACATCAAAGTTTGACATCAAAAATGTGGGTATTGTTGTTATTATTAAATGAGCTCTTCTCAAACCCTACATGCAACTGCTTTCTATGGCATGAACCCTCATAAAAGAGTGAGATTTGAAACGCTCTACACGATGCCGCTTGTGAAATGCAGTATATGACAGTAACTCACTAGGTTTTGGAAGAATTTCATTATTGCAGATTTGTTTTGAATATAAAGTTTATTATGCATTCTTATGAAGTCTGATAAATATAGGATCTGTTTGTTATTTTATAACTCCGCTTATCATGATATTGATTTCTGTGCTTTTATTTAGGAGTGCTGTATTGTTATGAAGAAAACAGAAGAGTGAGATGAGCAAAGCACAGCTGCAGAAATCTGCCTGTCTGCTGTCTTAATGGGATACAATACACATATATTCTGACACATAATTATTATTATTATATATTATGAAGTCATCCTGAAGCCCCCTGGTTGAGAAGCAGTATGCAGGGCATCTTTTTTTTTTAAAGCGTGCTATTAATTGACACTGAACTCAAAAGGCAAGCAGCTGTGACTATACATTTATACACTATCCCAAAACAACAGTGTACTATTGTTTCCAGCTAATCCCATATTTATCTTTTGCAAAGACATCCTGAGATGGCCTGTATTGTGGCATGTAAATAAACCTCTGAGTTGCACAATTTCCTTCTCGTAAACGACCGTGTTTCCAGCCATGGCAGCAGCAGCGTCCGTATGCGCCTTCCAGATTGAATAAGGGATTCAGAGCAGATTTAGAGATATGCTGTGTTAAGATAATAGATTTTCAAAGCATTCAATGTTGGATTTAGTGTAATCCTTCCTTCTTGATTTTTTGAGAGTGTGTTTGTGAGTTTGTGTGTGTGTGTGTGTGTGTGTGTGTCTGTCTGTCTGTCTGTCTCTGTGTGTGTGTGTGTGTGTGTGTGTGTGTGTGGATGCATTTGCATACGGTCAACTGATACCCACTGAACGGATGTGCAAAAGGCATTTGTAGATGCATATCATATATCAACACTTGACAGATGTGTATCAGTTTGATATTAGTTACTGTATTGTTACCTAGTCATGACTCTGTGCAAAAGGTCATTTGTAAATGCATATCATATACTGTATCAACACTTGACAGATGTGCACTAGTTTGATATTAGTTACTGTATTGTTAGGTTAACTCGTTATGCAAAACTGCATTGTTGCTTTATTATCAGCATTAGCACTGATGAAACCCTGTTAACCTGTTTCTTTATTTAATTTCAGATCAGGCCGGTGTTTTATAGCACGGTAAAGTTTAGCAGTGAATTCTGGGACATTGCTGACAACGTAACAGCTTGACAGGTGTGATAAGACCTGTCTGTGATTCAGCTTGGCAAAGTTTGCTTCCCGTACACAGAGTTCTGTGGCAAAGAAACACAGAGAGAGAGAGAGAGACAGTTTCTCTGCTAAGAAAAAACACACAAAGCAAATCCTCCACTGAGGTCTTCTGCCAAACCATTGTAAAGGTGCTTTGTTGTTCTCAAATCCAATCTCCAGAGACAAATCGGTCATGATTTGCGTGAATGGTAAAAAAAAACCTTGCTATTTTATATTTGATGTTTGGCTGCTCTTATGATTGATCCTGTAGGAACGAGCGTAACCGAACACTCTTACAATGTAGCCAAGCTCTTCACAGGCAGCCTCACTTCATCTCAATACACTACCATTGTAAACTAAATTAATACTTTAATTCATCAAGGATGCATTAAATTGATCAAGAGTGACAGTAAAGACATTTATAATGTTACAAATTATTTCTATTTCAAATAAATGCTGTATATTTTGAACTTTATATTCATCTGTGAATTCTGAAAAATAAAATGTATGACAGTTTCCACACAAATATTTTGGCTTTATTGGCCAGGTATGTTTACACATATGAGGAATTTGTTATAGTGACAAAGCTCCACGGTGCAACAGAATGACAGCAACAGGACAGGACACAGACAACAAAAGAACAATATACAAATATACAAATAGGCAATTCACAAAATAGCAAAAATACTATGCAATACAGACAATCATGTGTGTACAGGTCTGACATGTGCAAATTTGAAATGAAAAAAAAAAGAAAATTATTATATATGTATATGTGGTGAATAAATAATTGTAAAATAGTGTTGTGTGTTCCACGTTAATGTCAAATGTTCATGAGATGGATTGCCTGAGGGAAGAAACTGTTCCTGTGTCTGGTCATTCTGGTGCTCAGAGCTCTGTAGCGTCGACCAGACGGTAACAGTTCAAAGAGGGAGTGTGCTGGATGTGAGGGGTCCAGAGTGATTTTGCCAGCCCTTTTGCTCACTCTGGATAAGTACAGTTCTTGGAGAGTAGGGAGGGTTGTACCAATGATTCGCTCAGCAGTCCGGACTACCCTCCGTAGTCTTCTGAGGTCAGATTTGGTATCTGAGCTGAACCAGACAGTTATTGATGTGCAGAGGACGGATTCAATGATGGCAGAGTAGAACTGTTTCAGCAGCTCCTGTGGTAGGTTGAACTTCCTCAGCTGGCGAAGGAAGTACAGCCTCTGCTGGGCCTTTCTCACAATGGAGTCTATGTGATTGTCCCACTTCAGGTCCTGGGAGATGGTGGTGCCCAGGAACCTGAATGACTCCACTGCAGTCACCGTGCTGTTCATGATGGTGAGTGGGGGGAGAGCAGGAGGGTTTCTCCTGAAGTCCACGATCATCTCCACTGTTTTGAGTGTGTTAAGCTCCAGGTTGTTAAGACTGCACCAGACAGCCAGCTCCTTAACTTCCTGTCTGTAGGCAGACTTGTCACCGTCCTAAATGAGGCCGATAAGTGTGGTGTCGTCTGCAAACTTAAGGAGCTTGACAGAGGGGTCTTTAGATGTGCAGTCATTCGTTTAGAGGGAGAGAACGCAACCCTGAGGGGCTCCAGTGCTGGTGGTGCGGGTGCTGGATGAGAATTTTCCCAGCCTCACTAGCTGCTGCCTGTCTGTCAGGAAGCTGGTGATCCACTGACAGACGGAGGTGGGCACGGAGAGCTGTGTCACTTTATTCTGAAGGGTGTCCGGGATGATGGTGTTAAAAGCAGAGCTGAAGTCTACAAACAGGATCCTCACATAAGTCCCTGGTCTGTCCAGATGCTGCAGGGTGAAGTGCAGTCCCATGTTGACTGCTTCATCCACAGACCTGTTTGATCTGTAGGCAAACTGCAGGGGGTCCAGTAAGGGTCCAGTGGAGGCCTTCAGATAAGCCAAAACCAGTCTTTCAAATGATTTCATGACCACAGACGTTAGAGCCACAGGTCTGTAGTCATTAAGTCCAGTAATTTTGGGTTTCTTTGGGACGGGGATGATGGTGGAGCGTTTGAAGCATGAGGGGAATTCGCACAGCTCCAGTGATCTGTTGAAGATCTGTGTGAAAATGGGGGCTAGCTGGTCAGCACAGGTTTTTAGGCAGGCTGGTGACACACCGTCTGGGCCTGGTGCTTTCCTTCTTTTGTTCTTTATGAAGACCTGCCACACGTCATCTTCACTTATTTTCAGTGCAGGTGTGGGGGAGAGGGGGTTTGCTGGAGGTGTTAATGGTTGTGTGGAGAGGTGTTCAGGGCGGGTGTGGGGTGTTTTTTCAAACCTGCAGCAAAAGACATTCAAATCGTCTGCTAGTTGTTGATTCTCCACAGTGCTGGGGGATGGTGTCTTGTAATTTGTAAAGTCTTTCATAACTTTCCACACTGAAGCAGAATCACTGGAAGAGAACTGAATCTTTAGCTTGCCAGAATAATTCCTCTTTGCCACCCTGATGTCCTTTTCCAGTGTGTATTTGGCCTGTTTATACAAGACGTTATCCCTCATCCTGTAAGCATCTTCTTTGGCCTGACGGAGCTGTCTGAGTTTTGCTGTGAACCATGGTTTGTCATTGTTGTAGGTTAAACGAGTCCTGGTAGGAATACACATATCTTCACAGAAACTGATATATGATGTTACAGTCTCTGTGAGTTCGTCCAAATCGGTGGCAGCAGCTTCAAAAACACTCCAATCAGTGAGGTCAAAACAAGCTTTTAAATCTTGCTCTGCTTCAGCAGTCCATCTTTTAACAGTTTTTAATACAGGTTTTTCAGATTTGAGTTTCTGCTTGTAGGTTGGTATAAGATGAACTAAACAGTGATCAGATAGTCCTAAAGCTGCTCGAGGGACAGAGTGATATGCATCCTTTATCGCTGTGTAACAGTGATCCAATATATTACTGTCTCTGGTGGGACATGTGATGTGCTGTCTGTATTTTGGCAGTTCGCGTGAGAGATTTGCTTTATTAAAGTCACCGAGAATGATTAAAACAGAATCCGGGTGTTGTTCCTCAGTCTCTGTGATCTGATCAGCGAGTTTCTGTACAGCTGATCTCGCTTTCGCATGCGGTGGAATGTAAACACTCACGAGAATGAACGAACAGAACTCCCGCGGCGAATAGAACGGCTTGCAGTTAATGAAGTGCGTTTCTAGATCATAACAGCACATCTTCTTTAACACAGTTACATCTGTACACCACCTCTCATTGATGTAGAAGCACGTCCCGCCGCCGTGCGATTTCCCCGTTGATTCTGCCTCGCGATCTGATCTGATCAGTTGGAAGTTAGGAAGATGTAACGCGCTGTCCGGTATGGTATCCTTCAGCCAGGTTTCTATGAAACACAGAGCAGCAGAGTTTGAGAAATCCTTATTTGTCCGGGAGAGCAGGAGAAGTTCGTCCGTTTTGTTGGGTAGAGAGCGGAGATTCGCGAGATGGATGCTAGGCAACGGCATTCTTAATCTGCGCTGACGAAGCTTCACAAGTGCTGCAACAGCTTGAGATCGTCTACACTGGATGTGTTACATCGCTTGTAACGATTGGAAAATCCGTTTGTCCTTCATGTCAGAAACAGCGCGAGCACTTGGAGTACTACTGTACGTCAGAAATATACCGGGGCATCCACTGTAGGTAGTATATATAATGGTTTCTATATTGTCTTTTATCGCACCGCGCCACTCGCGTCCAAGGTGCATCGCTGCGGGTTTTGCCCGGGGATGAACCCGCGAGAGTGGAAGAGCTCCGGAGAACATCTGCGCTGTGTGTCGATGCACCTTACGAGAGAATAAGACCAGCAAGCAAGGTAAACATATATGTACGTTTGTCTGTGTGTTTGTGTCAGATTTTTGCACACCAGTTTAACCCATAGTAACATTTATTCGTCAACATGGCGGTTACAAACTTTACTATCTGCGCTGTCGTTTCAAAAGACTTTTGTCTGCTTATTGAATTAAGTTACCGAATTAAAATTATTTTAACGAGCAACGCTCATCTTATCTTAACATTAGGTTAACTAATGTGAATTGTTTTTACTAGTTAATGTTGGCCAGTAGCCTATTGAGAAAATAAAATCATATGTTAGCTTGTTTAAACTAGTTTTATGGCTAGCTGCCTTTCTAGTTTTATAATTAGTTTGTTATAGTTTGTAATGGAATTTAAGATTTACTGCAATTTTTGTTTTTATGT
>CM049863.1:1359165-1421665 GCA_027422415.1 Schizothorax lantsangensis | reverse complement strand
GAACCTAAGGCTTCCTCAGTTTTCAGCCTTTAACTTCTTACAAAAGCGAGGCTCTTTTATAATTACAAAGGGACGTGTGGCACAGACTGTGGAGGAGGACGTCAATACCGAGACCACATATCCATTTGTTTATCTCTTCCTTGCTTGGTTTAGATCGATGCTTTTTATGTTGAACCTTAAAACCGTTCTCACGTATCATGGGAAAAATGTATTGGGATTCTGCTCGATTTCATAATCATTTTAGTTGACGGTGTATAATCAAACAGTTGTGTACTGTGGGGAAAAAAAAGTGTATTACTTGTAGTTTTTTTTAAAAAAGAACAGTTTTTTGTGTTTATTGTACTGTATATAGGAACCGAATGTCTATTTACACTAACTCCGCCCACTAACGTGTGATTGGGTTAGTGAACACTAAAAAAAACACATTGATTCAGCATCAGTTTCAGTGGTGTAGATGGTAAGGTGCATGCTTTTTGATGCAATCGACCCTTTTCAAATCGCATATCGCATCGGAAAGGCATTTATTTTCAATAAAAATGAAGGAAATAATCAAAAAGTTGAAAATAAAAGTATCGGGTAGGTGAAGGAAATAGTTGAAAATAAAAGTATCGGGTAGGTGTAGGGAGGGCTTTATTGTCCCAATAAGGTGGAATATCCATTTAATAATTTGAATTATACTACGGGGCCTTTGAATACTTGAATCTGATTGGCTGTTGAACGTTCTAAGGTGTGCAATTATTTTCTGGGAAACGCACGGCGAACGTAGTTCCAGGCACCGCATTACATGACCATATCACTACGCCAAATGATTTGTGTTATTTCAAAGGTCCTTACAGCCTAAAACAGCAAAATAACCAAAACCCACAACGACATGCCAAACAAATAAATATAGTAAACAAATGATACAAACGACAGATCATATCCATGATTTTGCCACAAAATGTACGGAAAGCACATACTCTCTCTCTCCCTCACAGACAGTTTGCACACACGATAACATACGTGCTAATGTTGTTAGAGCTACTCTGACGATTTTATCAGTAACAGTTTAACAACTTAAAAACTACGACTTCTCACAAGCGAGGTAACAATAACGGCGCTGTCCGTGAAGAAAATGAACTTTAAGTTTCACTATAACTAGAGACATTGCTGCCGAACACTTTTGAGAGACACACAGACTCACAGAGGTAACCTCTCTCTCTCTTTCATAACTTAGTTATTAACTGCATTAGTCTGCTATGAACGGCTCAAGCCTCCGTTACGGTTTAAAATGACGTTTTGGAATTAGCAACAGAGGCGTTGGATGAGATGCGGAAGAAATAATCCTACTCACAATAGCGATTTAAGTAGAAAAACCGGACGAATGCCTTGAAATATATAATCTGATCGATGTCTTGAGGTGTGGCAACCGTAGTATAAGCGGAATAATTGACTTCGGTCCGTTGAATTATTAGAAAAATAATGCACACTCCGCTTCGCGTCGTGACCGCATCACCACCTCGGGTGTGCATTATTTTACTAATAATTCAACGGCCCGTCGTCAATTATTCCTTACTTAAAAACTATAATTTACACTCAATACGTTATTATTGTGTACTGTTTTATAATGTACTACAATACTGCGGTGCAGATAATTGCCACTATTTGCAATAAGTATTATAAATAGCAGAACATCTTGCTATTTTAACAGTGTAAATATAATCTATAGCTATTTGCACTTAGTGTAAATAGCCGCTGCCATATAGGAAAGCATTATGTATTGCATATATTATATTCAGTGGCAGTTAAAAGTAGTTGGACATTTAAGTTATACTTAAGGTTGTTTAAATTATTTATTTATTTATAACTGCTGTCAAATGATTAATCGTGATTAATCGCATCCAAAATAAAAGTTTTGTTTACATAATATATGTGTGTATACTGTGTATATTTATTATGTGTATATAAATACACACACATACAGTATATATTTTGAAAATATTTCCTTGTATATATTTGTTAATATAATTGATATTATATATAAATATTTAAAATGTATAAACATAACATATTTTTCTTAAATATATACATGCATGTGTGTGTATTTATATACACATAATAAATATACACAGTACACACACACACACATATTATGTAAACAAAACTTTTATTTTGGATGCGATTAATCGCAATTAATCGTTTGACAGCACTATAATTGTCACGGTGCACACAGCAGGGAGAGACGAGGAACACGCAGACGAGGAGATACTTCAAAATAATAGTCTTTAATGACGACATCAAGGTAAGACAGCGCAATGCAGACACACAGAAACACCGGGAATAACGAGTTGACCAGACAACTCAAAAGACAGGACTTAAATACACCAGATAATTAACAATCACACACACACACACACACACCTGGAACCGAATAAACTCATAATGACATGAAACGAGGACAGGAAACAAACCATATAAGGAAACAAGAGGCGGGAACACAAGACACACACGACAGAGGTCTGACATAACTCCCCCCTCCCGGAAGGCACGTCCCGTGCCGTAACAGTACTACCAGGGAGGGGGGGTGGGCACTCTGGAGACCCCTCAGGACCGACACAGAGACATACACAAGACGGGGCCTCCAGAGCGGAACAGACAGACGGAGGCCCAGGCGGAGCAGGGAGCTCAGGAGGCCAAGGCAGGTGGTCCATGGTGGCCGTGGCCTCATCCCTCAGCCTGGCCTCTACAGCCGGGACCTTTGTACCCCCACAAAAAAAATCCATGGGGCAGCTCAGGGGTATCAGGAGCCCTCTGGGGCTAAACACACACAAAACAATACTTAAAAAGACCTTGGTCACAGTCTGGTCAATATACGGCCATAACCGGCTGGCTTGACCACCCAACGGCGGGGGCCAGCGGGTTGGCCTTCCCCGTGAACTAGAGGGAGCCGCCGACGGTGGGTTGGCTTTCCCCCGGACAGGACTTAAATACACCAGATAATTAACAATCACACACACACACACACCTGGAACCGAATAAACTCATAATGACATGAAACGAGGACAGGAAACAAACCATATAAGGAAACAAGAGGCGGGAACACAAGACACACAGGACAGAGGTCTGACAATTATTTATTTATTTATTTGAAAAAGAACATTAAAAATGAACACACACTTATTAGCTGTCAAACATTAGCAGAACATGTTAATAGTTAATGTGATGAACTGCATCAGTAGTTGATCTTATACTGTATATCAATCATAACAACTCTCAGAATAGTTTTAGCATGTTAATCGATATGATAATGTTAATGTATTTGTCTTGATGGACTCGATCTGCTACGCTGCTGCTGTTATTGACTCTCTAGTGTCAATAGATACACAGACAAGTGTTCTTTAAGTGAACTTTACATCATACTTTAAGTATACTACTATGTCCCTATTAGGTATTAATTTGTATATATTTTGTTATATGAATATCTGAACATACAAAACATCCAAAGAAAGAACAGAGTATCTAAACAAAAACATTTTATTCTAGCTTCATGCATTCTTTTATAAACACTTGAATGTGGGTAAGTGTCATAAATAAAGAAATAAACAACATTTTGATCAAAAAGCTGAAAAAGACTGATAATCAAAACATAGATGGAGTCGATCAACACCCCAAAGCTTGAGTCATTATTACCTCTTCATTGGTGATATTATATTCATAACGTTACACAGTTATGATGCTGTTTTATGTCTGATGATGTGTTTGATTACATGTGAAGCATCTGTTGTTTCGGTTTCTTCTTCACTTGTGTTTTGTGGTAATTCTGTACAGTAGATGTGTTCTAGCGCCCCCTACCGTATAACAATGACAACACGGAGCACAAGTATAGCTCAAATATAAAGTATAAGTCAAGTATACTTAAATGTCATTTTAAGTATATTTCTGAGAAGTACATAAAAAGTAGACTAAAAGTATACTTTCCTATTTTTAGTTTAAAAGAAGTATACTAATAGCACACTTGAATAAACGTGTTTTTCGTAAGGGGCTGCATGAATAGAGATACATGAATCCCACAGGAGATCTAGACGGTGGTTCTGGGGGAGGTGGAGGGTTTCTGAGGAAATAATAACACGCTTACAGCGGAAACTGAACCAGATGTAAATGTTGAGAAAGCAAGCCTATTGGTTGCAAATGCAAAAGAGACCAATCAGCAGAGGCCAGCAGTGCCATGTAGTAATCATGTGATTTCTAGCAGATTTCATGTATCAGTCTGCGCTGTAGTATTTCATGACTGAGTTTGATAATTAAACATGTCTTTTATGTTAAGTCTGCTGATGATGATCCTTGCTTTAACCACTAAAACATGCTTTCATGTGTTTCTTTATTCTGATGTAGCTCCGCTCACATTATTTAAATTATCTTAGTGAGTAAAAAAGCCCATTGAGACAAACAGCTTCCTTCAATGAAATAAATCTACTGTATACAGGATTTACATTTAAAGGGATGAAATGAAAAGATTTGTTTCATCATTTACTCCATTCCAACTTTTTGTTTTCTTTCTTTCTTTCCTTCCTTCCTTCCTTCTTCCTTCTTCTTCCTTCCTTTCTTTCTTTCTTCTTCCTTTCTTTCTTTCTTTTCCTTCCTTCCTTCCTTCTTTCCTTTCCTTCCTTCCTTCCTTCCTTTCGTTCTTTCTTTCTTTCCTTCCTTCCTTCCTTCCTTCTTTCTTTCTTTTCTTTCTTCCTTCCTTCCTTTTTCTTGTTAAAATAAGACTTTACACAGAATGTCCAAGCTGCAGTTTTGCCATTTCATAGCTTTCCACTCATTTCTTAATCACATGACTCCAGAGGATATATTTAGCACAATTCATATAGACCACTTTAATGAGCCTTTTTGTCCTGTTCAGAGCTTGCATTTTAAATGCCTCACATTGTGTTTCGCAGAAGAAAAACACATCTACATATGGATTAGCATGGGGGTAAATGATCACATCATTTGTATTTTTACTGAATAATTAATTTCATTTTAAGTAAAACATCACGGCAACAAGATACACTATAATACACAGGTGCAATATGAGGCCAAACGGGACTTCAGCGGCTGTTGTCATCAAAGCCAAACGAGATCTGGCTCTTTCTCAAATCCTGAACCTTGGTGACAGTCTACCATTTTGTCCTAGTCTGACCTACAAAACCGAGATCTACCAAACCATGCTATTTTTAGCTTGGCACATTTACACAATCTGGTACGAGCTCAGCTGCCATCTGAGTCCCCATCCGTGGGGTGACTTCGGTGACTCTCCTGTCGGGCTTTGCCTTGCCAAACACCTGTAGTCGTAAGACAAGGGCACCTTTCAGAAAGACTCTCTGATGGACAGACTGCAGGAATAAGAGAAGTGACACTCAGCATCAATCGATTAATCATTCAACCAGCTTGGCCTCAGTCCATCTCACGACTGACGAGAATCCATCTCCAGACTTAGGAAGATGAATGTTTTCTCATTCTGCTGATGATTTAAATATGGTAAAATTCAGAAATGAAATACAATGTAAAGGTTTCAAAGATATTCTTAAATGAATTTAGAGAAGAATTGAAGAGAGAGAGATGCAAGTCAACATGAATGTTCATTTGATGGACACAGAAGACAGCTTAGCTGCTCATCTTTTTGGGCCTGCAAGCTCCTGTATTGATCTTGTGCCCATCCACGGGGAATTTCTGGCTATAGTCGCAGTGGGTGGGTCCACTGAACTGACCGCTTTCTTTGAGGATGCATCGGCTTCTTTATAATCGTTTAATGCATGCAAAGACTATAGTGATGCAAAACTCACAACCAAAACAGCTGCTGGTGTGCATGTGGAAACAGAGCGGATGAATCCAGCCAGCAAGAACATTTAAAAGATCTCAAACCTGATGTTTGACAAGAGAAGAAAAGTCCCATTCATTCCAGACTGGATGCAAAACTGCTGTGTGTGACGGTGAAGAAAACGAAAGCAAGTGATCGATGAAATGTCCTGATGCTTGCGGTGGCAGGTTAGGCTATAAAGCCAGAATTAGATTGAAGAAATAGCTTTTAGTGCTTGTCGATGTATCGTGTGATGCCAAAGGAGTGAAGGGTCAAGGTTTATAACTTCACCATCTGGCTGCAAAAAGCATCTTTCATTGACAAACATTTAGAAATATGCATATATTTTGTTTACATACTGTATATTCTATTGTTTTTTATTCTGAATAAAGCTCAAGTATTTTATTGTATTGTAAAGGCTCTTAACCCTGTAAAGCCTTACATTGTAAATGATACTCCGAAACATATTTAAAAAAAATATATATATATATATATTTTTTTTTTTTATTGGAACCATTTATAGAGCCATTAGAAAAAAAAAAAGAAAAAAGAAAAAATAACATGAGAATATGGAAGAAAAAAAGAGTTGAATTTTATTTAGAAATCCAAACTTAACAAAAATGTGCAATTTAGTGCTTATCTTTATATGATGAAATTCTGATACTTGTAATGCAAATCAATGAGATATTTATAACAGTACAGCAGATACTGACATAAAATGATCTAAATATCAGTCGTCGCTCTATATCTCCAGTAATATATCTTAGTAAGCTGAGATTGAAATGATCCAAACATATAATGCAATGCTGATTGAGAGATGAATAATAAAGGCTCCTCAGAAGATCATTCCTCCGCTGAGGAACAGTGAAAGAAAAGCTTCTGGAAACAAACGCTCCTCAAAAGATCCTGATGATCAGATTTGAGACTAAAACATGATTGATGGAGAATCAAGTAAAGCTGAGCTGCTTCAGTCCAGTAAGTGTTCATCTGGAGATATGACTGCAGTTATTCTGACGTTTACTTGATCAAAATCAGTCAAGATTTGACACGAGAAGCAGCAGCTGAAGCTGGACGCTTCTACAATGTTGAGCTTTTACTGGATAAAAAAACTCTAAACTACCAATCAGACGACAGAAGACGTAGACTGTGAGTAACAGGTTTTTAACAAAGTGTTATTTTGATCATTTAAGCCTTAAAAGCTTGCGTATGAGATGTATAGACAGTGGGCTATATAGGGTTAAACACCATGAAGTTAACTTTACTATGTCAGCTGCGTTTGACATCACAGTTGAGGATAATTGCTTGTGATGGACTTGTGTTTGTGCATGTTTTTGTGCACTTTTACTTATGTTTTATTTGATGTTTTGTTCAAAGTTTGGCTATAGACCAATTTCGTGTAGACGTCACAGCTACGTCACTCGCAGCTAAACGCAGACGTTTAAACGGACAGAATGAATGAAACCTGCTATGATTACTCCACTTTTAAACCATAAATTTGATTTAAACAATTGGTCTACATAATATTCACATATGCAGTTCATAGGGAACATATTATATGTGCCATACAGTTACAGCATGCAATACTATTTAAACCTATAATATTTTACAGTTACCTATTTTGTCTCACAATTCTTTTTTGAGACTTTTTTTCTCGCAAATGCAACTTTATATCTCGTATTTCGGACTTGATAACTCGATTTAACTCAACAATAGCGAGTCTGTCCATTCTGAGGGGAAAAACGCCAGAAGTGTTGAATATAAACTCAAAAGAGAGAATGACGAGTTGATTTTCTTATCAGAATTGTGAGAATAAAGTCAGAATTTTGAAATATTTAAATTTTAACGCTGCAGCCACTGCCAGATAAAAAAAACGAAGACCGCTGTGGTTAAACGAGATAAAACGAGCGGACTGGACAGAAACCATCGTCAAAAATGCTCGCGTTTGCAGCGCACACTACTTCCCGGACAGCGAGTGACCTTACATATGCAGGTAAAGTCGGAATTTCTACAGTTATTGTTAAAAAAAACAAGCTAACAGACTTCATAGCTAGCGTTAGTGAAGCGGTCAGGGGACTCTTTCTGCCTCCAGCTAAGCTCCGCCCACAGAAAAACCTCACAATGTTTACTTACAGAAAAAGGGTGTATATGTGAGACTGGGAACAAAGACATTTGAGATATGAATGAATGATGCATTTATATAGCGCTTTATTTTGTATTGCTGTACACCCAAAGCGCTTTACAATCATATGAAGGGGGTCTCTCCTCAACCACCACCAGTGTGCAGCATCCACTTGGATCATGCGACGGCAGCCACAGAGCTCACCACACACCAGCTACAGGTGGAGAGGAGAGAGAGATAGAGCCAATCAAGTGGATGGGGATTATTAGGAGGCCATGATAGACAAGGGCCAGTGGAGGGAAATTGGCAAGGACACCGGGGTTACACCCCTACTCTTTACGATGAGTGTCATGGGATTTTTAATGACCACAGAGAGTCAGGACCTCGCTTTAACGTCTCATCCGAAAGACGGTGCTTTTTGACAGTATAGTGTCCCCGTCACTATACTGGGGCGTTAGGACCCACACAGACCACAGGGTGAGCACCCCCTGCTGGCCTCACTAACACCTCTTCCAACAGCAACCTAGTTTTCCCAGGAGGTCTCCCATCCAGGTACTGACCAGCTCAACCCTGCTTAGCTTCAGTGGGCGACCAGTCTTGGGCTGCAGGGTGATATGGCTGTGGCATAGATAGTAATGAGCAGTTCAGAGTTTATGGTCAGAGAAAGCAAAATGACCTCTATAAGTGATAATGTGTTGTCTCTCGATGTGCTTTCTTGCTTATTGTGATCTGTGTTTCTGAAACACATGGGGTGAAGCGTATGTAACAATGACATCACAATCTCTTTATTTTACGTCATGTGCCTGTATGTGCATGCATATATGCAAAAAAGAGGAAAGAAGGAATGAGAAAAAGTTTCATGATTAATTTACTTCTGCTGAAACAATCTAAATGCAAATTGGACTTCTCTATCTGTATGTTCCAGGACGTAATGAGGTTTGAATTCAAATGACCTGCTTGCATTTCATCCACTTTGAGAGCCAAGTAAAAATTTAAGGAGGAAAGACTTCAGCATAAACAAACTGAAATTATGGCTGTAATAGAACTCCAAAAAACTACAGCTGAGTTCAGATCTGATCAGGCCTTTTGAAATTGGCTGTGGGTTATATGTAAGTTACATAAGCGTTTTTAAAAACACCACCATTCCACTGTTTCCGCAACGAAGCAGCCTTTTACGGCCAAATGCATGTTAAAATCATGACCTTCTCCAACCTCGTACACCCACATGAGTGTATGCAGAGCTTTATCAGATATCATGCCTCATAATTCCATTTAAACCAGTTAGTGAGTTTCCACAGGGTCAAATATTCATAAGTTTGTTACAGCAATGATAAAATAAATTGCAAGACCCACCCACACCAGTAAAGTGGGTGTGATGTTGACCTCTAGATGTGTTAACAGGTTTGACTTCCCCAGGACCAGCGTAAAGTGCATATCTCACATCACCACATATAAGGAGGGTCAAATTATCAAAATGATAATATTGGAGGTAAATGTTGGACACACTGCTCAAATATGATTGCAGATGCTGAGGCATGACTGCAAGAAAGTGGCGTTTCTTCATGTAGAGGCATTATATCGTGATGAATCAAACTGTCCTTGAAAAGTAAATTAAGAGAAAAATACTTTTCAAAACTAAAAAGATAAATCATTAAAATTCATGAAAAGTTGGCGATTACAGAAGTCTGAAAGGTACATCAGGAAAAAAAAACAGCCATTTAAGAATTAGCGAGAGGGTGGAAATGGTCATGTAAAAATTAATTAACTGTTTTAGTTTAAGAAACCTTGACTAACATTAATAGTGGGGAATAAACAAAGGATACTGTATATGACGGCTGATTATTGATGTTTAAAATGACATCACTGAAAAAAATGATTCATTGAATTTACTATTTTTTTTAAGGTAAGTGGTTGCATTCAATTTATTTTAGCTACATATAAATAAACACATTTACTTGACTAACTTTAAAAAATATATTTTTTTTATTATTAAATGTAGCAAAAATAAATTGTTTGCAACCACTTACCTTAAAAAAATGTAGTATCATTTTTTTCAGTGATGTGAGGTGTTAAAATAGAGCCCATTCCCTCTCAGTGTAGGAGGTTTTTTTTAGTAAATATAGAATATCAAGACATCTGTATATAATCATATAATCCCTAAGAAGCTTCACATATCTTGTAAACAGAATGCTTTTCTAGCAGCCAGAGGTAAAACATGGCATTAGCAACACCAAGGTCATAGGTCTGTTTCACTGCAAACGCAATGCATTCTAGCAAAATATATACATTGAATGTACTTTGAGTAAAAGCATCGTCCAAATGCACTTATGTGAATGTAATTCAGGGAAAGGTGCTCATACAAAGTTAGATCTGTGATTTTAGCACACATACAATTTCTTATGTTTGTATAGAAACTGAACCACAAATTATTAATTCACTGATAGCATCTAAAAATGCAATCATTTTAATTATGAACAAGCTTAGAGAAATCTGAGGTTCATATTAATTCTAATTAGAAATTATGTTGATTTTATTGGATTTAATCAATTTGATTTACTAAGTAAGTGGCATCACACCATATACGTGCCAAAAGTGTTATCTATATGTTGTCAAAAATATCGACAGTATATAATAATAAAATGTATGATATATTAGGGATTCACACACTATTTTTTGTTTGTTTTAAAAGCTGTACACGTGTGAAAACATACATTTTAGATGCTGTCAGTATGTTTCAGCATTTGAAAATGCACATGTAAAAGTTAAATATTAATGCATATGAATATTCTGGCACACGCAACTAATGGGTAAAACATAAGGCTTTCACAGCTCAGACCGGTTTGCTCTTTTTCATCCTCCTAGTTTTGTTTACCTGAGATTAAACAGCCAATCTGAGGATATGTCACTGTTGATTAACACTGAGGCAGTCATACGTGATTAAATATACAGAGCAAACTTGTTTCTGAAAGTCTTTTCCAGTCACTCACAATCAATTCAGGTAATACCTACCAATAACAACCGCAGCTATAACATCTCTCTCCCTCTGGAATACACTAGACAATTTCCAGCAGCAGATAACAGCATATAGGTGTGCTGGCCCACTTAGATACATATCAGAGAGGAAAGGCCTCTGGTGATTCACATCTCATTATCTGTCTGCTTGTGATTCTTCATCCCGCGGTCGATATGCCTTTTATGGCCATCATCTGGAAGTTTTAACACCAAATTGCAAACAACTGACAGAGCATTGGAGTGCAACAGGTCACATCAACAACAGAGAGTAGAAAGCAAGAGATGGGCAGATGGAGAAATGTCTCAAATGCACCAGCGAGGAGGTTCTTTAAATAGCAAAATATGATGCTGAGTGGCATTATGATCCCTGGGCAGCATGTTTCGGCTCAGTTGCCATTACGTGCTGAAACACAGATAGGATTCAGGGTGAAATATTCCCTACAGCTTTTTTTAAACCAAATAACTCAAAACTGTTCTAATCCATTTCCCTACACTCTCAATCAACTATGCAGTACTACATACTAAACAAGAGTCTTTGTGTATTTGAATATTATATAATAAACCTCTAATTATATAGGCAAGATTGCAGCCGTGTTGTATTGATATTCTGTAAACAACAGAATTGTGAGTGTGGCTTTTATGCAGCAGTATGCTTCAATAAACAATAAATTAATATTGAGTAACTTTATATGTTAGACAAAATATTGCCAGTTACTTTAAGTACTAGTTCATGACAACAGCAGAATTGCATATCTGGGTAACATTAATAAATGAATGAGTGATGTTTAATAAATTGGTTGAGTAAACGATTCAATGACTCTGTCAATTGTTTTGTTACTGAATGCATCTGCTTTTTTTTTAGCATTATGTAATTATTAGCTTATAGTACATTTTTGTATAATTTTTGTAGTTGTTAACTGTGTTGATTCATATGGAAGCCCACTATTGCCACTGAATAAAACAATTAAAATTGCAATTTCTCATAATCACAGGTTTACATCTCACAATTCTGAGTTTGTGTGATAGAGAATTGTGTGACAGAAACTCATAATTACAAGCTGTAAAGACAGAATTATAGGATATCAACATGCAATTGTGAGAAGTAAAGATAATTATTTTATATTAAAAATAATTGTGAGTTATTCAATCCAGTTCTGAGGAAAAATAAGTATTTTCTTACAATTGTAAGTTTATGTCTCACTATTCTGACTTTATAATTTGCTATTGATTATTTCTTGCAATTCTGACTTTATAACTTCCAATGGTGAGATTATATTTCGCAATTCTTAGCAAAAAAAAAAAAAGTCAAAATTGTGAGTTTGTCATGCAATTGTGAGGAAAAATCTATTTTTATTTTTATTCATTGGCAGAAATCAAGCTTCCATAGTTTCAGGCTCACAAAAACATCTTCAGATTTGTTAGCTAATTCTTCTGCACAAAATAAGTGTACTAAATTTGACATATTTATCTTCAGTGACAAAATGTAGTCATTGTCATGTGACCAAACAGTGTCAGTTTTGTAGCTTCACTGAGATCCATCTCTCCTGTGGCCTCATGGGATAGTAAAGTGTCCATTGGTTGCACACTTCAGAATCTCACCGGAAGCACACCGGTCATACATCCGGGTACTTTTCGCCTGCTGTTTTATAAATACTTTGAATTCACACATAATACTCTTTCACAAACTGTTTAAGGGAATTGTTGAATATTATGCATATTTGGATGCAGTCAGTGACTGATTTCATTCCTGAATAAAGCAGTGTTTTGAACAAATCGGTTGAATGAATAATTCAACGACTCAGTCGCTTGTTGCCACCTACTGGTAGAACAATGTATCCATTTAAAATAGTCTGTACCACTAATTAATCCCTGGGTTGAAAGTGAACAACTGTTTAGTTTTTGTTTTACTCGCTGCTGCTTGTCTTCACAGAAATCATCTTTGGTGAGCAGCTTGCATTCTTTGTGTCTCTTGCGATGCGTCTGCAGCAGACAAACACTGTTCTACTCACTGATTCTGTTTTGGTCGTTAAACCAAAGAGATAAAAACATGAATAAAACAGTTAAGCTGGTGTCTTGTACTGAGTCACTAACTAGCTACAGTGGTAAACAAATGCCACAGTATCATGTCGATGATGCAAATGCATAATATAGTGAGACAAGAGACCTGCAGGGGAGGGAGTTTGGAACAAGTAAGCAAACCAAGCATCAGAAACCCAGTCCAAACATGGTAAAGCCTGCTGTCTGAGCACTCCTCACACTTCTGAACCGTATATGAAGGCGATCGTGACAGCTACATCATAACATGCCCTGCGGTAGTTTTCAGAACTCACTGACAGAGTTAAATTTTTCTCTGTGAATGTGAGTTAAAATTGAGAAAGAGCTGGTGCTTTTTATCTCTGTCAATCAAAACCATTGGGTTCATGCTGTTCCTGTCCGATAAAACCGCCTGCCACGCATTGTTGTGGTTGTATGTGACAGCACGGGCACAATTTGCTTAAAATAATATCCATGCATTCGTAATGAATCAAAAATCGCAATTAGCTAGTCCAGTGAAAGCTTGACAAAGGCAATTCATCTAGACTCAGTTTGATATCATACATGAAAATGTCCGCTTGCTGCTTGACACCTTACAAATTTTGTAAAGCGAAAGTCTATAATTTCGGAAAATATGAAAGGTGGGGAATGTATGAGAAACGTACCAACCTTTAATATAACCTCATTATATAATGGTGCTTTGAGAAACAAAACACGACAGGATTCAACACAAAAAGCTTTTGTGTTGTTCTTTGCCTAATTAGACACATAACTTATAGGCTGTCATGTGGAGTTGTTTTATCATTTGATGGAGGTTTAATGCCATATTTTGTCAGTCGACATTAATCATAGCTTTGACAATGAAGTCAAGTGATATGATGCTTTTATGTAATGATGTAAGACATGCAAATACTGTCATTAAAGAACTAAGCATCCGAAGCGTGATGAATTAGCATGTCCATTGTTCCCAAACACGTACCCTGAAGTTTAGAACAGGTGGCTCATGGGTAAAGTTTTACTCTAACTGACAGCTACTGTAGAAGAAATGCTGTATCATTGTTGCTTGATATTGCATCATGCCGTGTGTAATAGACTGTTTGATCTTTCTGAGCTCAGACGTTTATGCAGCTTGTTTTTATTTCAAGGATACATAAATATTAATATCTTTAACGTACTGTAAGCCCCTTTGCTGATGTTTCTCAGTTACATTTAGGACATTGTTTCATTTTTCATTATGTCATGCATTAATTCTACTCTGACAAAAGTGATGATAGCATACGAACATTAAAAAATATATATTATAATTATACTTAATAGTATTTCGGTGATACTAAAATAACACTGGTGTGAAAATCATATTTTTTTATTGCATTCATTATTATAATTTTTTTTTTTTTTTGTCTGATATGAACTGATATGCATCTAAAAAAATAAGAATACAAAAAAATGCTTGTCTACATTTTCATAATTTCTTTGATGCAGGCTAATTACATTTACATGAAAGCTGAATTGGGCTCCATATGCCTGTTTAATAAAATCACTGCTTTACATTTATACAAATGAAACTGTTATGATATTACACTAAGATTTTAATTGGGAGAGTCAGTGTTTGTTTTACCCTTGCTACTGGCTCCATATGTACGAGCGGCTGCTGTTGAAGACATGAGTAATACAGGCTGCCCATCATGATGTCTGATTCACGAAGGGATTTTTGCTGGCTGTCAGCAAAACAGCAGCGGTCTCCGTATAAGAGCCGGTCTGAGCACGCCATCTCTGTCTGAAGCATTTTACTGAGGGTGTCATATAAATCAATGCTGCACTTAAGGGAATCAATAGCATTTGATTGAAGATGACAATCAAGAGGGATGCATTTTGGGGTTCACCCTTAGTACAATCTCACCGGAGGAGAGGCAAAACACAAATCCAGGCTGTGATGGAGAACTGAAAGTTAGAAATAAACACATGATACTTCCATTCACACCACACAGAAAGGAGATGATGGAGGGTTGATTGAGCCACAGGGTTCAGATCGTGATGCTAACATGCTGATGGCTTAGATAAACAAATCTGCCTTTTATAGAGCAATTTAGTATTAGGACAAATAGCCAAACTGATGCACCGAATATAACATACTACTGAAAAACCTAATCTCTCCCTCTGGTGCCTGAATCATTAAGTCACAAAATATCTTAATGTTTGTTTTTACATAAAAATGAGAGTATATTCATTCCCAATCATTGCAATAACGTATTTTGAGCACTTCACTACTTTCATCAGTCACGTTGCATTTAAATGTCTAGTTACGTGTGTAGTTTTGCTCCACCAACAAAAATAGTTTCAAACAAAGCCAACAGGAGCCTTGTGTTAATCAGTGAATCATTGATTCTGAATAAATCTATTGAGTAAACGATTCAATGACTCATATTGTCTTTTTGAGCATATTTTGAGTGTTTTAAAGCAGTTGAGTAAATAATGCAATGATTTATACGACAGATCAGTTGTTTAGTTCTGAAATAAATCAGTGATTTATTTATATAACGGGGTTAATGAATCAATGACTTATTCGAAACGACATCCACTTGTTTTGTTCCTGCATAAATCAGCATTAATGAACAAATCAGTTGATTCAATTACATACTTCTATGCTTTTAGAAGCATACTTCTACCTTCTTTTATATTTCTATTGCAAAATAATAGTAGAATCATATGTTAGCTTCCACATTTATAAATAGCTACTTGTTTTGTTCTCAAATGAAACAGTGTTTTAAATGAATCAGTTGAGTTAATGATATAATGACTCATTCATAAAGTTAGTCAGTTGTTTTGTTCCTGAATAAATCAGCGTTTTTGAACGAATCAGTTGAGTGAATGATTCAATAATGAATTCATAATGACAGTCACTTGTTTTACTCCTGATGAACTAGTTTTGTTGTTTGTTTGTTTGTTTTTTACACAAATCTGTTGTGTTGAATGATTCAGTGACTCATTTTTAAAGACAGTCGCTTGTTTCCTTTGCAAATAAATCAGCTTTTTTGATAGAATATGATGAGTAAATGATTCAATGACTCATAAGACAGTTGCTTAGTTGCCGAATAAATCAGATTTGTTTAATGAATCAGTTGAGTGAATGATTCAATGACTCATATTGTCTTTTTGAGCATATTTTGAGTGTTTTAAAGCAGTTGAGTAAACAAAACAACTGACAGATCAGTTGTTTAGTTATGAAATAAATCGGTGTTAATGATTCAATGACTTATTTTGAAAAGACATCCACTTGTTTTGTTCCTGCATAAATCAGCATTAATGAGCAAATCAGTTGATTCAATGACTCATAACACAATCACTTGTTTTGATCTCAAATGAATTAGCATTTTTGAAGGAAATGCTTGAGTTAATGATTCAATGACTCATTTATTAAAACAGCCACTTGTTTAATTCCTGAATAAATAAGCATTTATGAATGAATCAGATGAGTGAATTATTCAGTGACTCATAGGACATGCTAAATTCATAACTGCGTACTAGCATACTTCTAACATCTTTTATATTTCTATTGCAAAATAATAGTAGAATCGTATGTTAGCTTCCAAATTTATAAATAGCTACTTGTTTTGTTCTCAAATGAATCAGTGTTTTAAATGAATCAGTTGAGTTACTGATATAATGACTCATTCATAAAGATAATCAGT
Source organism: Schizothorax lantsangensis (assembly GCA_027422415.1). Classification (NCBI taxonomy): domain Eukaryota; kingdom Metazoa; phylum Chordata; class Actinopteri; order Cypriniformes; family Cyprinidae; genus Schizothorax; species Schizothorax lantsangensis. The sequence continues at coordinate 1,404,996 of CM049863.1, read as the reverse complement.
TGTTTTGTTCCTGAATAAATCAGCATTTTTGAACGAATCAGTTGAGTGAATGATTCAATAACTAATTAATAACGACAGTCACTTGTTTTGATCCTGATGAACTAGTTTTTTTGTTTATTTGTTTGTTTTTTACACAAATCGATTGTGTTGAATAATTCAGTGACTCATTTTTTAAAGACAGTCACTTGTTTCCTTTGCAAATAAATCAGCTTTTTTGATCGAATAAGATGCAAATGATTCAATGACGCATAAGACACTAACTTGCTTAGTTGCCGAATAAATCCGCATTTTTGAATGAATCAGTTGAGTGAATGATTCAATCACTCATTCATAAAGTCAGCCACTTGTTATGATCCCAAATTGATACGTGTTTTTAAATGAATCTGTTGAGTTAAATGATTCAACCTCAATGCTGCACTGAAACAGCACTCCAAACAGCAGAAAAGCACTAAAGATAATGCAAATGACTTTCATTGAAATCTTCCTTGAAAGGTGAAGGAGGACAGATACAGTCTCAGTGGACAGAGTACAATCAGTGTAGCCTGGAGGGTCTCCTGGATAAGAAGCATCACAGGCTGATATGAAAGGCCCATAACTCATGCTGATGTGACGGCGCTCCTCAGCTCCTTCTCTCATGCTCAAGGCAAGCAGCATATGGCTCAGTACAGCTTCAGACTCCAGCTGTCCCACGACGCTGCCCCCTCTGGACAGGAGGAGCTGCTGCAGCGTTTAGAGATTTAGAGCTTATGTTTGTGCATGGGCCTGATTATTAATCAGCTGGAATGCAAAACAACTGCTGCAAACTATCATTATCATATAGATTTCCTTGTTGATACTTTGTCACACAATAGTTTTAGGCTGTTGTGCTGCCAATTTAATGTGTTGACAGGTTGCTGTTATTTATCCCGTTATGACATCATTATACTGATTTTAATATGCCTGAACGAGCGCAGATGAGTTTCCCTACTGGATAAGAAGTCTCAACAGCTTACACAGTGCAGCATGTAAAAACTATTCTAAATGGCAGGAAAGAGTCGCCTTGGGAAGCAATTAAAACTAAGTGGATGAGCTTTATATCTGTTTTATTTGGGACATTTTAATTATCGTTAACAAATGATGACTTGCATGCAATCCCAAATCATGAGGAGCTACACACACTGTAGCCTCGAGTCAGTCCAGGTACTGCTGTCCGTATTCAGGAGACAGAATATAATGTTCTGAAGCAGAGGACATGAGGAGTGTTGCCTTCTATTTATTAAGACAAGATGACCTCGTCAAACTAACGGCTGCTGAGTGAGTCATCAGCTCGTTAAGATTTAAAATAACGTTTGCAGCTGCTATAGACTATGGCCCCGTTTACACTAGTGCGTTTTCGTTTTAAAACGCATAACTTTTGCTACGGATACGCCTATCGTTTACACTACTCCGAAAACATTATAACAAGAGAAAACTTTTTAAAATTATAATTTACACTCAATACCTTATTATTGAAAACGCTGCAGACCCCGTTTTAGTTTGAAAGCTCCGGGGTAGCGTTTCAGTGTAAACGGACCAAAACGGAGACTTTTGACCACTCCAAGCACGCAGATGCGTCCGCCATCTAAATAATAGGGAATCTACCTATACATATCTATGGTTGTACCTGCACGAATGGTCATGTGACATGCGTTTTCGGTTGTGTAGTGTAAACGGAGATCGTTTCTGAAACGCAGCGGAAACGCCAGTGTAAACGGGGATCGTTTTCATTCTAAAACGCCGTTTTAAAATGAAAACGCACTAGTGTAAACGGGGCCTATGGCTGTCAGGGTGTTTCCACAGAGATAAATTCTGTTCTAACCAGTACTAGTTATTCCTATAGTAACTCACCCATAGAAACAGCTTGTCTTATCGCCTCAGAACCAATCCCTCGGGCTCAAGCTGATGTTGTTTCATCACGGATCATGCCTTATGTGTATATTTAAGACTTTAAATTAACTGTTACACATATTATGTGCAAATACATGATTACTTAAAAAGTGACAGAATTATGTAACTACTGTAGAGTGATGTTTGCCTATGCAAAGGTTGTTGTGGATGGTTGTATTTTATATATATATATATATATATATATAGGTTTATTGATTCCTTACACAGACTAGAAATCTTTTTATTTGAAATGTTTCATACAGTCTTTTATTTCTTTAACTTGCACCAATATTTAGGCCCAAATCCAAGAACGTAAAATGTTGAATTAATAACACAGTTTTAAGGCATTGTGAATGTATCTGAATTGAATATTTTATTATTTTCAATACCAAATAATATTTTGGTAACACTTTATTTTAAGGTCTCTTAACTAGTTGCTTACTAGCATGCATATTACTAGAATATTAGCCATTTATTAGTAGTAATCAAGCACATATTAATGCCTTATTCTACATCCCTAATCCTACCCAATACCTAACCTTAACAACTACCTTACTAACTATTAATAAGCAGCAAATTAGGAATTTATTGAAGGAAAAGATGTAGTTAATAGTGAATAAGTGTTACCTATTCTAAAGTGTTACCAATATTTTAATAAAAAATGTATTTGGGGGGTTATTTATTTATTTATTTATTGCATGAAACATTGTTTACATTAAAATATAAAAAAAAAAGACTTCAAATGATTGGAGCACATTACTAGAAAGAAGTCTGTCGTTTATCATTTGAGTTTGATTAAAATAAATAAAATAAAAAACATTTAATATTTGGATGCATGAATCATTCACAGTAAGATCAAGAGCATGCATTTATAAAACAGGGTGAATTTCCATTTCATGTCAAGTTTAAATGTGCATCATCTGTTTCCAAATATTAGTTTTATAATATCAGGGAACTCAAACGGTGAGTGATGCATAGACTTGTATTAGTATTTTAAAGCAATGCAGCAGTAGGACTTTTCTCCATTATGGAGGTATACTGAACTATTTTGTTCGAACCTAAGGACTTGCATGTTCACATCAAAGACTTGGCATTGTTGTATTGTACTTTGTGTTTCTAAATCAGTCCCTCTCGAAGTAGAAGTCTAAAGTATTTGAAGCCCCATGCAGTCTGTTTAACAACCCCACCGAGAATACTGACGCCGTTTTTCTTTGCGCGATTCAAATGACTAATAAATAGGGAAAAGCTTCAAGCTCAATGGAGAATCTGCAGAAAGGTAGGCAGGCTTTTGTGAGGGTGTTTGTGAATCCACTGAAGAGAAGCCAGCCTTTAGAATGTATAAAGTGCTTGAAGTGGCCGGGCCCATCTATAGAGATGGAGGCGATATGAAGATTTAAAGCACTTCAAAGCTGCCTTTGTGCTCGCAGGATGCTGATGATGGAGAAATTGCACCATATTGTATATGATAACGGAGCGTGTACCAGCTAAGAGGTTGTGTACATTTGGTATGCAAATTTGAAAGTTTGTTTAGTGTAAACTTTAGCATGATGATGATGATTAGTGTACAGCCTAATTAATCTGCATCCACAGAGAACAGATGTTTACTGTAACACACATATACTGCTGAGGACGCTTTCAGAAGTGAAGTGTTATTTGTTCACGTTGCATCTGTCTGACAGTATATCATTAACATACCTGCAATTGTTTAAACAATTAATAACATAAAATAAATAATAAAACAAAACAAAAAAATACATGGACTTCCTATGTGTCAACAGGGGGCTTATTTTAGTAAACTTTTATCTTGTAATTTTTTTTTTCTCGATTTTGTTTCCTGCAAATTCAAAGACAAAAATGTCACAAATATGAATTAATCATGAGGTATTGTATATTTTGAATAATTAAATACTTAACAAATGAAAGGTGCTTCATCTAATTTGATTATTTTACTTGGTACGTGATGGATATAAACCAAAAACTAAGATTCATTAGTTGTACAGATGACAGATGAATCATAAGTTTGTCATCAGTGTAAAAACAGATTATATAACATTTAAACAAATTACTTAAAACTTTTGTTTTCAGTGTTTTTAAATTTTAATACATTTTAGCTTGATTTGGTTTGTTTTCTGTTATTAATTTTAATAAATAATAATAAACACTGCAATAAAAGAGAAAAACAACACATACATACAGTTTTAAAAGCTTTTATGTAACTTTATTTATATTTCCTAATTATTAAACAAATAATAATAAATATAGCTGCAAGCAGCGATTTCCAAGGTTCAAGCACTTAAGGCATTTAAGCACATAAGGAAAAAGACATTACATATTATTTAGCAAACCTCTAATCATCTAAATCAATTATTAAAAAGCATTTTTGGTAAATCCAGGTAATGTGCCATAGAAATATGATATTTTTAACGTTTATGACTGTTATAGCGCCAGCTGTGGTCTCATCCACTTAAAACTTTGCATGCTTGTTTAGAATCAGCTGTCGCATGTTCTCACCAGGTTTCGTGACGTTTTGAGCTTTCCTTTAGGCTTTATAGGATTTTTGGTCAATTTGGACAGGCCCCTTTTCTAAACGACCCCGTTATAGCTTCCCAAAGTGTAAATTTCAACATTTTTTGAGAATTATTGACCTAGAAAATCCAGAGAATTGTTTGTTTTGTTTTGGGGGTTTTTCCAGATTGAGCATAAAGCCTAGGACTAGTTCGCAAAAGTAGGTTTTTTTACATCTCAATAATTTAGTAAACAATTTGATTGACAGCAGTGGTTCTAGAGGCAAAGTCATCCAGAATGAGGAGTTCTTTCGTATGATATGAATGTTGTGCGTGTGTGAAAAACAGTGCAACATTCAATCGTTTACACCCTTGAAAAATGTGTTATCACCATTTCTTTCAAATTTATCTTAGACCTTTGGGACCATGAGTCAAACAGGCCCACCGAATTTCATTCCGATTGGCCTCCTTGTCTAACAGGTGCTCAAAATTCATCGGCCAATGTTGGCCATGTTTTTTTGAGATACACAAATGTCCTTATAGACACTTGTGGCACTTTGGACCAAGACCGTGCACACCGATTTTCATGTTGATAGGACAAATGGTTGCACAGTTATAGCCATTTCTATGTTTTTCCCTCTTATAGCGCCACCAAGTGACCAAGCTCCGCATTTTTTTTTCCCCCTGTGACCTCAGATTTAGCTCTTACTTGAGTGTTCTGAGTTTGGCGAAGATATCTCATTCCGTTCAGGAGTTGTAGGCATTTTACTAAAAGTGGCTATGCCCCTTTCAAACATTTTGGCATCCCTTTGCGATGGTAAGTGAAAAGTTAAACTTTTTTTTGATAATTATTAATATTCACTCTCCAGAGAATCTTTCTGCACTGCTTTGGTTCCAATCAGGACTAGTACTAGTTTCAAACCTAGGACTAGTTTGCAAAAGTAAGTTTTTCGAAAAATGTTAAATACCCAAAGAAGAAGATTCCCCCCGCTGAATGTGTTTTGTCCGGCGTGAGCCAATGATTCCAACGACATAAGACACTTGAGCCTGTGACTGACGGTTTAGGAGTTATGAGCGATTTCATACTTTTGATCACTGTAGTGCCCCCGTCAGGCCGAATGGGGCGAGCCTTGGTCACGTTGTAGGCGGTGTGAGTACTATCATCCCTCCACGTTTCTACGACTTACAGTTTGGTCTGCACGATCAGTTTTATGCGGAGATCGCTAATCCGTGACTTGAACCCCTAATAATAATGAACAATAATCTGTAAGATAATGGCAATGATAATGACAAAAAAGTATTATTATTAATGTATTATTTATATGAAATATTTATTTAAAAAATGACTGGTAAACACTGAAAAAAAAATTATATCTTCATTTATATATTAATTATTAAATAATACTTATAATGAATAAATAATAAATTTAAAAAACTGTGAGATACTATCATATTGACAAACAAATGTATTTTTCACGTTATTAAGAGATATAATATAAAACAATTATTATTATTTTTTAATCTTTCTTACTACACACAGCCCTAGTTTCCCCATTATGTAATATATGTATGTATATACGTATATGTATGCACATGTAAAGCTATGAAATAACATGTGCAGGACAACAGAGAAAATCTTCAATCACAGTGTCTGTGCGAGGCCTTCAGTCACCAAAAGCTGTCAGAAATCCCACAGCACATGCAGCTCAGTATCAGAGCATCCGTGATCTTCATCCAGCAGATGCCTGCTTTAGCGACAGCATCTCAACATCCACGTCTGCTGATCTCAGAGAGCTGGAACCTTGAGTTCTGAGAGTTTGAGCAGGTGTGTGATTGTGATCTCAGTGCAGTCTGAATGAGAGTGTGTTCACTTCCCGTGTCTAATGGCTGTTTTGTTTCAGCTGTCATGGCTCCATTTCCCCAGATGTCTGTATGTGTCTCCTACGTACCTTGAGTTTGTTTGTTTGTTTGGGTTACTTATGAATATATAAGCAGATCCGTACCTCCGATTCACACACCAGAACACTTTGAACATTAACAGCGCCCAAAACTGTCTCACTCCATTAAATGCAGTTCCTGTGATGGAATTCCTGCATATTATTCTATCTTTGTTGTTCTCTCTCCCCACCTTCCTTCCATCATTCTCCATTTTTTTTTCTCTGATAGAGAAAAATGAAACACTGCATATGAGATCAGTTTTGTATTATGCTGCATATATATATATATATATATATATATAAGCAGCAGGCATAAGAGCAAAGCTCTTTGTGTGTCATAGAAATGAAGTCTCAAATAAATATCATAGCAGGGAGTTTGGAGATTATTTTTATTTTTCTCAGCCAAGAAACTTTCTACATTTGTTCAAACTTTCTTATTTAGAAAAGAGAACGTATTTTAATATTGAAAATATTACACAATTAACCTTTACGTTTAACAAACTTCACAAATTAGCATTGCATTCAGAAGGTAATCACTCACTAGCATGGACACAATAACCTGCAGTCCAGTGAGTGAGTGAGTCATCTGAGTCGATTTAGTGAAGAGTTGAGTTATCTGAGTCGATTCAGTGAAGAGTTGAGTTATATGAGTCGATTCAGTGAATAATTGAGTCATCTGAGTCGATTTAGTGAAGAGTTGAGTTATCTGAGTCGATTCAGTGAAGAGTTGAGTTATCTGAGTCGATTCAGTGAATAATTGAGTCATCTGAGTCGATTCAGTGAAGAATTGAGTCATCTGAGTCGATTCAGTGAAGAGTTGAGTTATCTGAGCCGAATCAGTGAAGAGTTGAGTTATCTGAGCCAATTCAGTGAGTGAGTGAGACATCTGAGATGATTCAATGAAGAGTTGAGTCATCTGAGTCGATTTAGTAAAAAGTTGCGTTATCTGAGCCGATTCAGTGAGTGAGTGAGTCGTCTGAGTCGATTCAGTGAATAGTAGAGCCATCTGAGTCGATTCAGTGAAGAGTTGAGTCATCTGAGTCGATTCAGTGAAGAATTGAGTCATCTGAGTCGATTAGGTGAAGAGTTGAGTTATCTGAGTCGATTTAGTAAAAAGTTGCGTTATCTGAGCCGATTCCGTGAGTGAGTGAGTTGTCTGAGTCGATTCAGTGAATAGTAGAGTCATCTGAGTCGATTCAGTGAAGAGTTGAGTCATCTGAGTCGATTCAGTGAAGAACTGAGTCATCTGAGTCGATTAGGTGAAGAGTTGAGTTATCTGAGCCAATTCAGTGAGTGAGTGAGACATCTGAGATGATTCAATGAATAGTTGAGTCATCTGAGTCGATTCAGTGAAGAATTGAGTCATCTGAGTCGATTTAGTAAAAAGTTGCGTTATCTGAGCCGATTCAGTGAGTGAGTGAGTCGTCTGAGTCGATTCAGTGAATAATAGAGTCATCTGAGGCGATTCAGTGAAGAGTTGAGTAATATGACTGATTCAGTTCATGCTCAGCACCAAATGAACGATTGAACAACACATTGTGCTCTTTGTTTGGCTTTTTATTGATTTATTGTCAATGTATTATTTTGTGGTATCCAGTCTTTCTCTCCTCACAATTGACCATATGCATGATTGCTTCCTGGTTTTAGATAAGCCAAGTCAGTCATTTCTGAGCAACTGTACTGTGCTGTAAGGGGAGCGCCCTTTGCTCGATTTCTCTACATAATCCATTCACAATTTGAAGAAAAGTTTTGTTTGTCTAAGAGGACCAATTGTCCACATATACTATTTCAGGAATGACAAACGCGAGTGTAAAATTTACGAAAGTGAATCCGTTAAATCATCTCGCGAGTCATTGCTATGATTGACAGTAATAACAGAATGAAACGCCTGACAAGCCGATGTCAAAATAGAGCTGTGCATTAAGTGATTGAGACTAAATTCAGAGTAACAAAACAACAGCAGTGTTGGCAGAATATATTTAGCAGCTTACAGTTAAAGATAAATCTTAAACGATGTAGTTCTTAAATTAAATCTAAAAAATATTTCAAAATATATACATATATATATTTTTTTTAATGACAAGTGACTTTGTGACTGCCTGCACTTGCTATACTTTATACTTCAGTGCGGTAAAGTACTAAAATTTGTTATAATATTTATTTGATAATAAGTCCAAAAGCAAGACGTGAAAAAAAAACAAAAAAACTAGGGAGTTGAAATGGCAGCCGCAGCCAATGATTGATCCTCTGCTGCCATCTCCTGGTTATAATGGTAATTTCATGTCATTTTCATCTTAAAAAGTCTTTATTTTCCACTAGGGCTGTAGTCAAGTCCACCTTTGTCGAGTCCAAGACAAGTCCAAGGCCAGGACTATCGAGTCCGAGTCAAGACCGAGTCCAAAGAGGTTCGAGTCCAAGTCAAGTTCAAGTCCAAATGAGACAATCAAAACAGAGAAAGAAAAAAATAATCTTCTTCAAAACCACATACTTAACTATTGATAATTTATGTGAAGCAATAGACAGCATATATTCTATTCTAAGATAATAAGTTTGCATTATTATTTGTAATGATCTAAAAGCATGTGCAGCAACACTGTAGGATCAAATTAGGCTATTTTATTTACTTTAGGTTTAGCAATTTCACTAAAGTCACATAAGCTGAAGTGCAACTTCACATTTTCAGCATTTTTATTATAGTGTAACAATCACATTCTGGGCTGCCAATGGAAAATATTACAGATAACAAGCAACATAAGTGTAAAAAAAATCAACATGTTCCCATTCTTGAACTTGTTACTTGTTCTAAAGCAGGGTGTCCAAACTCAGTCCTAGAAGGCCAGTGTCCTGCAGAGTTTAGCTCCAACTTGCCTCAAAACACCTGCCTGAAAGTTTCTAGTATGCTTAGATTAGCTGTTTCAGGTGTGTTTGATTAGGGTTGGATCTGAACTCTGCAGGACACCAGCCCTCCAGGACCAAGTTTCGAGACCTCTGTCCTAAAGAAACCATAGTACAATATAACCCTCCCAAGCAAGGCTGTGTAGCATATAAACACCTTCAGGTCTGTGTGTCTTTGTGGCCACGCATGCATTTGTTTGCTGTTTGCCTTAGGCCATATAATATAGGTGCTATATAATATATACATCCCCCGGGGATGGGGGATATAGACAGTGTTACAGGTGTTCATTTAGTTCAGTTAGAGAACAGACAATTAAAGATTGAAAAATTAAAGAAATTAAAAATTGGAAGGTTTTTTTTATTTGTTTCTATTGCTGGGCGATATGGCAAAAAAAATAAAATCTTGATTTTCTCAGAACATTTGATCAATTCTCAATTTTGATTTTAACTAGTCAACTTGAAAATGTAACTACAACATGATTCAAGCAACTTTTTCTTTATTAACCCTCTAGTTAAAGAAAATTCTATTCTAAGTGCACCACACATGAAGTTGTCATCATGATGTAAATGTTCAAAAAACAAATCACTAAATATCTTTGCAGAAAAGATGCATGAACTACAACTACATCTTATACAAACTTTTCTTATGCATATTATATGTTCAGAAATAATACAAGAAAAATGCTTAAAAAAAATCTCAAGTAATTCAAATTCAAAATGAAGGTATAACACCTAGAGTGCTATTAACTATAAAGGCTCTATAAAACAATGAAAAGCAGTTTTCAGCCTGTCACCCTGATGCAAACATGAAATATCAGACATAGTAGTAGTTCTTCACAGGTTTTTTATTCGATTACGCTCCTTTTCCATTGTTTTTCTATGTAAACATGGACGCGTTTGACTGTTAAACTCATGTCTCTTGCAGCGTCTCGTGCATGAAACGGCATTCTAAAAACGCGGCGCTCTAGTTATAGACCCTTTTAGGGCCGACGTCACAGTTACGTCACAGCCCATTCAAACCAGCACAGATTCAGCTACATAAGGAGCTTAAAATATCATCTTGTTGTGATGTTGGGGGCCTGAATCGATGTTGTAGAGGCTCCAATTTGAAATTTTAAGGCATACCTGATGCCACTGCCAGACAAAAAATCGACGACAGCTGTGGTTAAACGAGATAAAACGAGAAACCATCATCAAAAATGCTCGCATTTGCAGCGCACACTTCTCATCAGAAAATGTTAAATAAAGTATTGTCTTTTATTGTTATGGGCACGTCTAAAGATTTCTTATGCATCTCACTATGTCGTGTATGAAATAATGTCTGTGCATGTGTGTAAAACAACAAACTGACGATGTATACGCTTAATTATATGTAATTGTATATACATTGTTGTGATTAATTGTGGCTGGAATAATAATGTAGCTGTAAAAATAGTTGCCTGCTGAAATTGAAATATACTGTATATATACATCTTCATGACTAGATAGACACGGGTGAGTTTGTCTTATCTATACACGTTAGATGTGACTCAACCGGAGGGAATCCAGTCAGATCGTCCATCCTTTGAGTAAAAGCGTGTGCGGGTCGGCCAATCTCGTTTCGTCCGTTAAAGTTAACCTTTTCAAATAACAATCGCGGTCCTGGACAGTGAGTGACCTTACATATGCAGGTAAAATTGGAATTTCTCCAGTTATTGTTAAAAAACAAGCTAACAGACTTCATAGCTAGCGTTAGTGAAGCGGTCAGGGGACTCTTTCTGCCTCCAGCTAAGCTCCGCCCACAGAAAAACCTCACAATGTTTACTAACAGAAAAAGGGTCTATTAAAAGATGTTTAACTCCCATCTTCTTGCATTTTTTCCTATTCCACTGCCTGCGTCGCATCTTTGTGAACACAAAATCACATTCTGTGTGAATGACACCTAGAGAGCATCACACGTGAGCGGTTAAGCATGTGCACCGACATGCGGTTGGATCGTTCTTTTCTCTTTACTGTTATTGTCAAAGTGTCTAATTCTAACGTTTGGTAATATTTCTATTCAAAATCGTGATTCCTCGATTTATAAAAAATAAAATTGTGGCAAAACATTAAATTTGAATTAATTGATAAAATCTGAAAAATCCAGCCATAGCCACAGTGTTTGCTTATTTTAGCTTTATTTCAATTTTTGTGTAATTAATTTATTTTATTTTACATCAAGGTGTATTCCATGCCTCCAGGCTTTATTCGTTTTGCTCTTATTCTTTCTGTTTCTTATTCATTTGGTTCCACTGCGTTTGCTGATTTTCAGTTTTTTTTACATTTAAACATTTTGTAAGTTTGTTATTTTATAATAGGCTTATAGCATGGTAATGATGTATTTTTATTCGTTTTGTTAATAAAAGTCCCATGTTTATTGCAGAAAATTTGTTGTAAGTTATAGATAAGCAATTGAGCGGAAATGAAAGTGCACTGATAAAAATGTTTTTTTTTTGTGAAGTAAATACTACATAAAAACAAATTCATTTTTTACATTAAATAATTTAGTTCAGGCAAGAATTAAAAAAAATAAAGTAAATTCTATATTAGTACTCAATTTAAGATTGTAGAAATTAAAGTTTGAACTTATAAGTATATTTTACTTGGAATTGTTTGTTATGTTTACAAGGATTTTTTAAGTAAATATCAAAGTTATGATCCCGTTTTCCCATCATGGGGCATGAATAATTAAAAAGGTTACATTTTTCACTGTTTTCGAGTTGTATTTACACTGTTTTATGGTTGCTTTTGTTGTTAGGTTTAGTAACTTACTGTTTTGTGACAAATTTCACTCTTCCTCTGTACCTTTGACCTGTGGGGTCCCTCAAGGCTCTACTCTAGCTCCCATGTTATTTTCCTTGTATATGCTTCCCCTCGGATCTATCTTTGAGAAGTATGGTATATGCTATCATTGTTACGCAGATGACACTCAAATATATATTCCTTTGAAACATAAGAATGGATTAGACCCGGTGGCCACCTGCCTCTTGGATGTTAAAGCATGGATGTCTCTAAATTTTTGGAGTCTGAATGAGAGTATAACAGAGATTGTGGTATTTACCCCTTTGGATACACACTGTATACCAACTCTTAATCTTGGTGTTCTGGCACCTTACGTAAAGTCATACGTGAAAAATTTGGGTGTAGTGTTGGACAGTGCCTTAAAGCTTGATAGACAAGTCAATCAAGTTGTGAAGTCAAGCTTTTATCAGTTGCGAACCATGGTAAAAATCAAGTCCTTTCTTTCTTTTACTAACTTTGAAAGAGTAATCCATGCTTTTATCACCACGAGGCTTGATTATTGTAACTCTCTTTATTTGGGGTTTAGTCAATCCTCCTTAAAGTGCCTTCAGATGGTTCAAAATGCGGCTGCTAGAGTCCTGATGGGCGCTCGAAAGAGTGAGCATATTACCCCTATCCTTCAGTCGTTACATTGGTTATCTGTGTGCTACAGGATTAATTTTAAAGTTCTCTTACTGGTTTTTAAGTCTTTAAATGGTTTAACTCCCTCTTACCTCTCGGATCTGTTGATAGACAACCAACCTACAAGAGCTCTTAGGTCTGCCAACTTAAGGCTCTTAGTGGTTCCTAGAACCAGACTCAAGTCTAGGGGTGATCGAGCGTTCGCCGTAGCTGCTCCGAGACTTTGGAATAGTCTTCCTACAGAAATCAGAACCGCCCCTACTCTACCCATTTTTAAATCCAGGTTAAAAACGTTTTTATTTGATCTGGCTTATTATTCGTGATTTGCATTTGCTCTGTCCTGTGTCTTGCAGTTTTATTTGTGACCTTGTCTTTGTTTTTAATTCTGTTTGTGGTTATTTACTTTGTACAGCACTCCGGTCAATGGTAGTTGTGTTTAGTGGTGCTTTATAAATAAATTGAATTGAATTGAAATTGAATTGTGACATCTGGAGTTGATTTTCTACTCAAAATGACCCATTCATACTCAAACACTACACTGATAAAAATTATTTATTGGTGAAGTAAATACTACATAAAAACAAATGTAATTTCTACATTAAATAATTTAGTTCAGGCAAGAATTTAAAAAAAAAAAAAATTCTATATTAGTACTAAATTTAAGCTTGTAGAAATTAAAGTTTGAACTTATAAGTATATTTTACTTGGAATTGTTTGTTATGTTTTCAAGGATTCTTTAAGTAAATATCAAAGTTATGATCCCGTTTTTCCCATCATGCACTGGGGCATGAATAATTAAAAAGGTTACATTTGTCACTGTTTTTGAGTTATATTTACACAGTTTTATGGTTGCTTTTGTTGTTAGGCTTAGTAACATACTGTTTTGTGACATCTGGAGTTGATTTTCTACTCAAAATTACCCATTTATACTCACTAACACTATCCACTGATTGTCACCGTCATTGTGTATGGTGTACCAAGTATTGAGGTCTCTGTGTTCATTTGGGTAATAATTCTATTGGGTGGACATATTATCTTAAAAGGATAACAAGCTGTTTACTTACATGATTGTAAGTGAATCACATGCTTTAATAGCATGGTTGTTTCCCAGTGCTACATCAATTGAGTAAATTTTAGAAGCCATGACTGAGTGAAACGTACTTAAGTATTGCAGATCTAAATTAAAATAATGAAGTAAAAATTACTCATCAAACTCTAACTGGCCATGTTAAATTTACTTATTTCCTAAGTTACTTAATTCAATACTTACATTTTACTTAATATTTATGTGTGCAAAAACTTGCAAAATAAAAATTAAGTAAATCTTACTTATTGTTTTTTTTTTTTCCAGTGTGAAAGTAAAATGCGCACGGGCATTTATAAGCTATTTAAAAGCCAAGGAAAGTGAGAGGGAAAACTCCAACGAACTTTGTAAAGACATTTATAATGTTACAAAAGATTTCTATTTCAAATAAATGCTGTTCTTTTGAACTTTCTATTCATCTGTGAATCCTGAAAAATAAAATGCATCAAGGTTTCCACAAAAATATTGTGCAGCACAACTGTTTTCAACATTGATAATAATCAGAAATGTTTCTTGAGCAGCAAATCAGCATATTATTATGATTTCTGAAGATCATGTGACACTGAAGACTGGAGTAATGATGCTGAAAATACAGCTTTGATCACAGAAATAAATTACAGGTTAACACATATTCACATAGAAAACAGATATTTTAAATTGTAATAATATTTCACAATTTTTACAGTACTTTTGATAAAAGAAATGCAGCCGTGGTGAGCAGAAGAGACTTAAAAACATATTTATGTGTAATATAATTGATCATTTTTATTCTGTATTCAATAACGTTGCATGTTCAGCAGCACAGTGCCACTCCTGATTAGTGCTGTTGGACTCTGGGCATTTTTGCCCGTTTCATAATTTGACCCATTAAGGTTACACCAGGCCAGCTGTATCAAAATCCCATATTTACTGAACACGCTCGTTGGGCTCTTGGTTTCCGCTGAGGATCCGTAGCGGCTCACCTAAGCAGATGCTCCTATATAGGGCAGCGTCCACGGCTTACATTTACCCTTTTTCATGAAGGCAATTCAGGTTATGTTTCTCGCCGGAGGGCACTGGAGTTTGAGGGTTTGGAGCAGCGAGTCCTGGCTGTGGTCTGATGCTGAGCAGATCAGAGCCGCCGGTCCCAGTGACAGCAGACCAAGCACTCCCTCTCATCTGACATGATGGCAGGCCTACAGATCCCTCGCTTTGAAAGCAAACTGGAGAGACAGCTTCATTCCTCAGTCCCAGTGACCCAGTGGAGCCCAGAAAAGCAGCGGATGGAGCTTCAAACTGCCTCATTAGCCCCTCTGCTTCCCCCGCGAGGACCAGAGCGCAGGTGGAACCGATCTGGAGGCTCCAGAAAACAGCTTTGCATCCGAGCCCTTGGTTTGATTGTGTGTCCTCGGTCCAACTTATTACACCGGTTGATGTCAGAGATACAGAACATCAGATGAAACCATGGGAGCCTTTAATAATCCTGTGAGAATGCGAGTCGAAAACAGCGGCGAGGATCTGATGCTTCATTCACATGCAGAAGTGCAGGTTGAGCTGAACTTATAAATGAAACTTGGGCTTTGATATCTATTTTAGGCTGGCATAAAAAACATACGATGACCAGGACGTAAAACTGATTTCTATTTGCCAACTGGAATGATTTCTGAATAAACGGTCTAGACATATTCACTATCAGTGATATTATTTGGTCAGTAATTGAAAGGCAGATCACTTTCTCTCTGTTAAATGTACGGCAGGAACGTGAATGAAGGATCATATTGCATAAAATATTAATGTGAGAGATGAAAGACATTCTTCAGAGAGGAGCGCTAAATTGTTTTTTTTTTTTTTTTTTTTTTTTTTTTTGGCCCGTCAGTAGCACAGATAACACATGACAGTACATATGCATGGCTATACTATCATCATTCACAGCCTTTTTTTTTTTTCTTTTTTTTTAATTAAATATATTTATTTATTTATTTATTTTTTTTTTTTTTTTAATATTAATTAATTAATTAAATTTTATATACCCTTTTACTTAACCACACTGTGACAGACAAGACCAGGGGACAGAGAAAACAAGAGAGAGAAAGAAGAAAGAAGATAGAAAAAAAAAAAAAAAAAAAAAAAAAAAAGGTTGTGGGGAAAGTCAACAAAGAAGGGGAAGAGAGAGAGAGAAAAAAGGAGAATGGGGGATAGAGAGAGAGAGGGAGAAAAAACAAAAACAAAAAAACAGACAATTTGCTTCAATACCTGCTGACAAAAAGAGAAAACAACCGAAGACACAACATCAAAGAGACTGCAGCAACAACCAACATCTGTATAAATCACAATAAATTCTAAATGTTAAATGTTATTGAGCAGCACACATAACTAATATTACAAAATAAGTTTTGAAGCAACAGCAGATCAAGACAATGTGTGTCTGTGAGCACCTGTTTTTACACCAATGTGAATGCTTGAGTGTACACCTGTGTGTGTGAGCGCGCTTGTGTTCATAAGGTTCCTCCATGTAAATGTTTAATAGTGTGTGTGGGGAACAACAGCCCCATCCCGCAAGGCATGAAGCAGGCACGGAACAGACCCGGGCCCCAAACATCCGGAGGCCCCCCAGGGCACGAGACCCCCAGGAGAACCACCGCAGGGACAACCGCGGCCTCCACCCAAAAAAGGGCAGAGGAGAGCCCGAAGGCGGGACCTCCGACAGCCACAGTGTAGGCGCCCCAGGGTGCCGTGGCGGCAAGCCCGCAGGCTCCACCGGCAGCCGACCACACCAGGGCGGACCAGGCCCTGGGCCCGGAGACCCAAAGGCCCCCCACCCCACAAACGGGGCCCAGCAAGGCCAGTAGGGCCAGGCCCCGCCAATCGACCGCCGAGAGCGGGCCGGCGCTCGCCCGAGCATCCTGCCCCGGCGCGAGAAATCACCAACGCACCGGCGGCATCCTCCACCGGCAGGGCATGGTGGTGGGGTGGGGGTCGACTAAGATGATGAGTGAGGCGGAGTCTAAGGCCCGACCTGACACATAGACGTAGACGACAAGCACACATATACACAAGCATATGTTCCCACCCTCATGCACGCAAACAAATATTCACACCTTCGCCCCACATGTAGACACACAAAAATGGACACAGTACCCACACTCACACTCCCCATATGCACTCTATACTCCTAGATCCAGGCACCACCACCCCCAGAGGGGTAGCCAGCGCCCGATCCCGGAGCTGAACCCCCTTCGCTCCGGCGTGGGGACAGGAAGACCACCCCGGTCCCCGCAGCAGCAGAGAAAATCAACAGCCCAGACCCCGACCGGGCGGCCAGCTCATCCTCACAGCCCCCGGCCCCAGACAGAGAACAGAGAACAGGGGTGTGAAAAAAAAAAAAAAAAAACGACCCCATGCTTCACCCCACCCGCTCAAATGTAGTGTTGGTGTGTGTTGTTCTAAGGTGCTTTAAAACAGGGGTGCTTTAAAACAGGGGAGGGGCACCCTCCACAAGCTTGTGTCAGCTCGTCCCCTCCCTAGAGCCCTCAATGTCTATGTGCAACTTAAAATTGAGAAGTGGGCACTGGCACCAGAGGGAAGGCTGAATGAACAGACCGCCCTCCGGATGCCATTCAGTGTGCCCACCCCCAAGGCCCTATATGTATGTGTCATGTGACAGTAAGTAATGAGAATGTCTAAGCTGTAATGTGTAATTGAGATGCAGGCGGCCACGAGGAGACAGAGGAGTACCACCTCCCCCGCATCCCAGCGACTCACCCGCACCTCAAAACCCTACCTATGTGTTGGTGTGATGGAGCGGGAGAAGTGAAGCCTTAGGGATGGGGAGGAAAACATCAGAGGGGGCAAAATACCCCCCCCTCTGGAGCCAGCTCCCCCGCTGACCCCCATAGGCACCCCCGTTACCCCAAATCTGCCCAGGGCGGGGGGCCCAGGCCCATCCAGACCAGGGCCCATGGCAGCCCGGGGCGGCCCACCAGACCCCACAGCAGAGGAAAAACTACCCCACCCCATTATCCAGTCACTTCCCAAACTGCATAAGACAATAAGACACCCAGGTAAAGCCCGTATACCCCGCCTCTATTGGACCCCCCCCCGCGGAGGCACCGATGCATCGAAGACCCCCACACCAGAGCCGGGCCCAAGCGCATGCACCAACCCATGCTCCCGGCGGCACACCAACCAGGACCCAAGCCCCCCAGGCCCAGCCGTGACCCCAAGCCGGAGGCAGAGCGTCCCCAGATCCCCAAACCCCCCCGGACCAACCCCGGAACAGTGCGGCCGCCAGGCTGGCAACCTACGTCCGCCGGCACAGGCATCCCCAGCAGCGCCGCATGCCGCCGCCAGAGAAACAGCATCTAAGAGTCACCATTGTAAAGAGCGCTAAATTGTTACGTACACTTGTCGTGTAGAATGAAACCATTAAGACTTTCACTAGAAGTCTTGAGTTGTTTATAGAAAGCGAAAAGTGTCTTTATGCTCATCACTTTAACAGTGACAATGTGAGACTGTTTGAATTTAGTTTAATCCTGACTAATTGTTGATATTGATAAGCCAACAGTTATTGTCTTATTATGGCCGATAACCTATACATTTTCAGTATTAAAATTCTATAATATTTTGTCTAAATACAGTACTATTCCAACATTTGTGGACTTGTTTTTTTTTTAAGAAAAAAAAATGATAATGACATTTTTAATGTTACAAAATATTTCTATTTCAAATAAATGCTGTTATTTTGAACTTTCTATTCATCTGTGTATCCTGAAAAATAAAATGCATCACAGTTTCCACAAAAATATTGTGCAGCACAACTGTTTTCAAAATTGATAATAATCAGAAATGTTTCTTGAGCATAAATCAGCATATTATTATGATTTCTGAAGATCATGTGACACTGAAGACTGGAGTAATGATGCTGAAAATACAGCTTTGATCACAGAAATAAATTATTCTGAAACACATATTCACATAGAAAACAGCTGTGTTATATTGTAATAAATATTTCACAATTTGCTCTTTTTATCAAATAAATACAGCCTTGTTGAAACATTGTTTAAAAAAATTATAGAAAATAGAAATAGAAATAGAAAAATGTTAAATTCAAAATTTTATCCTAGCATCACAACATTAGATTGCACAGTGTGTATGAAAAAATGGATATTCATTTTGTGTGTTGCTAGAGATTACATTCCTTTCTGTAAATAACTTTAAAAAAGCAGCTCAAGTCTCAAGATTTAATGAGAAAACACATCGCCTTGGTGGCCTGTACTTTTCTTTTTCATCTTTTCTTCTCTTGTATGGACTGCATCCTGACGTTTCCCCCGATGGTGTGATCCATGTGATATATTCAGCACTGTCATCACTTCAAAGGTCAGAGAAACACATTTATTGCTTCAGCTGACCACCGTATGATTGTCACTGGCAGAGAGCAGAAGCGCTCAGACCCCGCATTCACACTTCACACTACTGAAGACATCTTTCCATCTAAACCCCACAACTGATAGTGAGTTCACTTCAAATGTGATGCTGAAGTTTGAGAAACAGCTCTTATGTGAGCTGTGACAGCTGACTGGGTCAGTCGATTTATAACCATGTTGAAAAAAAAAACATGCACTAAAACATGAAAACTTTTTGAATTTGAATATCAGGGTAAATTTAACTTATTTTGTCTTCTGGGAAACATGTAACCGTCTTCTGTAGCCTCTGAAGGGCATTTCTAAATGAAAAATATATACAGGTATATATATATATATATATATGCAAAATAAGAAAAATGTACACATCTCCTTTCTGTTCAAAAGTTTTCACGCCCCAGCTCTCAATGCATGTTTTTTTTCTTCTGGAGCATCAGTGAGTGTTTGAACCTTCTGTAATAGTTGAGTATGAGTCCCTCAGTTATCCTCAGTGTGAAAAGATGGATCTCAAAATCATACAGTCATTGTTGGAAAGGGATCAAATACACAAAAATGCTGGAAAACCAAAGAATTTGTGGAAGCTGAAGGATTTTTCTGAGAAACAGCAGCAGTTTAACTGTTCAGGACAAACAAGGGACTCATGAACAACTATCACTAAACTAAAAACACAGCTGTGGATCATTCAGATAACAACACAGTGTTAAGAATCAAGGGGATGTAAACTTTTGAACGGGGTCATTTTTATAAATTCTACTATTATTTTCTCTTGTGGATCCCTCTTATTTTGGTAAAATAATTAACATTTTGCAGATTCTGAAAGGGGAATGTAAACTTTTGACCAAAAATGTATATATATATAGAGAGAGATATATAGATAGATAGATAGATAGATAGATAGATAGATATACACACACACACACACACACACACACACACACTTTTTGCTTTGTTTAAAAAAACAGATACTCAGATCAGAAAAAAATATATATTTCTGAGAACATTTGTGGCTAGTATATATATATATACACACACAACAGTTCTTGCTGGTCCTTGAATCTGATTGGCTGATAAAAGTGCGATATTAGAGTGATATCAGAAATCCAACAGCCGCTTCACAGTTTGTAATCATATCGCTCCGCTTGCGGTACTTCTTACAGCGAGTGTCATGGCGGACACCCAAATCCTGTATCATTTTTTAAATATTACTGTTTTTGTCACGGAATGTAGTTTTAAGAGGTTTTCAGGCGAGAATGTACTTGTTTATAGTTCAAACATGCAGTTTGTTAATAAAGATAATGTAGAGTAGTACTGCATCCTTCATATCGCCAAAAAGTCTTTAGTTTTATCTTATTTATAAAAGAAAGATACAGCTTTACGATTCTCTCCGAAAAAAGCCGAGGTCCTGGAGGCGTGTCGTGGGCGGAGCTAAAGAGTGAAGGCGTGTCGTGGGCGGAGCTAAAGAGTGACGAGCACTTGCGCCGATCGCGAACAAAACACAGACATTTGGTGCCGTTTCACTTACCGTCTGCAGTTCTGAATCATGACCGGGAGCTTTTATAGCTGGGACCGCTCCGTCTTCCAGTATCAAACGATGTGCAAATCCAGCGTCGAACTAGGCCTTGTTTATAAAACGTTCGTCAACAAACACACTTAAGAAACTCCGTTGCTGCTCCGGAAAAACAAACTGCATCCACTGTCTTCGGGAAGCTGAACAAGGTTATCTTTCCCTCACAACCAAAAACACACTTCTTTAGAGACATTCTTCCCGAGCGAGTCCCGTGCAGTGCAGCCGAATGAAGCATGTTGATGGGTGTTCTTCCGGGAGAAATGCCAATATAAGGAGTTCCACCCTCGTTTACGTCATCAAGAGCCACGATCAAAAAAAACTCTCAGAAACTTGTACGAACCCGGAAGTAATATTTTTGGCCAAGGTAAAAGTAAGGTTATACTGTATGTCCAAATTGTTTTTTGAAACTTTGTCCATGCTTAGCATGAGAATCCAACTCTTTAACAGTGTAAACAACTCTGAATGCATGAAACAGCATTTTACCCCCCCCCCCTTTAATTAGTGAGTCAGCAGTAAAGACTTTTATAATGAAAAATAAATGCTATAAACGGAAGTTATTTTTAGTTTCAACAACAGCTTGACACAGCGAAAAAATGCACTGAGCAGCAAAATCACCCTTAACAGATAAAAGGATATTAACGTCACGAAAAAGATAATGCGTTCCTCAGCAGATATTCAAACTAATGTTTATTGTGAATATGAGATTGAGCTGAAGAATGAATGCTGTATCAGATTCAGGTAATCACACTCGCTCAGTACATCTCTCTCTCACAATATCTACTATAATACACTGCTTTTACTACAGTAATACAGTAAGCTTTCAATGAAGCAACTCAACATTCCTTTGTTCTAAAGTGACGTTTTGTAATTAGTAACAGAGGCTTGGACTCAGCTGTTCAATTCAATTCAATTCAAGTTTATTTGTATACCGCTTTTCATTATACAAATCATTGCAAAGCAGCTTTACAAAAAAATTAAGTTTCTACAATATATTTAGTAGTAGTTTATCAGTGGTGACTATGTCAAGTTGATGCACATATGGCAGAAATGTACGGTAAAATCAGTTATTGACGTAATCAAACAGACGATGAGCACTATTAACAGCAATGATTATATGTTGCAATCAAACTTATAGCAAAATTTGGTAGTTCTATGTGTTGTTTTAGGGTTGGAATCATCTGAGGTCCTCTGAGGGGTTGGCATCATCTCTTCTCAGGTGTTCGGTCATCTCAGATCTTATAAGGGTTGGATCCAGACGGAAGCTTGTGTAATTTCTAGTTACTATGGGATGTCAAACAGAGAAAAAAATAGAGACATAATTAGCGTAGCTGCTGTTCCAACCAAGCAAAAATGATTTGTTCAACCCAAGCTAAAGAATAATAATGTGTGTTTGATCAGATATATCTGCAGTACAAGATGAGATGCATTATATGAACGCTTGACTAAAGAGATGTGTCTTTAATCTAGATTTAAACAGAGAGAGTGTGTCTGAACCCCGAACGTTATCAGGAAGGCTATTCCAGAGTTTGGGAGCCAAATATGAAAAAGCTCTACCTCCTTTAGTGGACTTTGCTATTCTAGGTACTACCAAGAGTCCAGAGTTTTGTGACCTTAGGGAGCGTGATAAGTTGGGAAAGCCGATTAGTCACCAGAAGAGAAGGACGGCAGCTCGCGTAAGTGTTGTAATACTTTTTCGCAGTTCTGTTGTTTAAATTATTTACTTGCTGCTAGGAAGGAATACTTCGTTTCCTACCTATTTCTATTGTGCATTTTCGTTGAGGTTTATATTTTTGATTGCACTTGCTGGCAATTAGAATAATTTGCACCTCAGCTAAGAACGAGCCTGTGTGATTGTGCGAAGTGTTTAGTTTCGTATACAGCAATTAGCAGTCCTTTAAGGTTATTGGTTGTGCTGAGCAGAAGCCGGCCTCAGCTGTTTTCACTCTAGTCTCCTAGACTGTATTTATTTGATGTCAGAGCGCTGAAACGGAAGCGTCTGCGGAAGCGTTCAGCCATCGTGCTCAGCCTCCTCGTGTGAAGACCAACGAGTGTAAAGACAGACGACTTTTCCTGTGCGACTTTAACCGAGCAACGACACAGAGCACACACTTAAGTATCATTTCTATCTTCCCTCACACACACTCCTTCCCTATCCTCTATCCCTCCACCTCTATCATGTGTTTCCAAACCATTCCGGTTCTCTCTCAACCACGCTCTAAAAACACACGCAGACGGCAATGTAATCCTGCTAACCTGCGCCCGATCGCTACATCTTCTACTACACCTCTTTCTTTCTCTGTGGGTCTTTGGAATTGCCAGTCAGCGGTCAACAAAGCTGACTTCATTTCTGCTTTTTCCTTACAATCCACTCTCAGCATCTTGGGCTTGACTGAGACCTGGATTCGTCCAGAAGACTCCGCTACCCCGGCTGCTCTCTCTCACAATTTCTCTTTCTCTCACACCCCAAGGCAAGTTGGCCGGGGTGGGGGCACTGGTCTGCTCATTTCAAACAATTGGAAATACTCAACCCACTCTCCCCTAGGCAATCACAACTCATTTGAATCTCATGCGATTACTGTAACGGCTCCTATAAAACTCCAGATAGTAATAATCTACCGTCCCCCTGGCCAAATTCTAGCCACCTTCCTAGAGGAGCTGGATGGCCTGCTGTCCTCTTTCATGGAGGATGGCACTCCACTCTTAGTCTTTGGCGATTTCAACATTCACCTAGACAGGCCTTATGCTACAGACTTCCATTCACTCCTAGCTTCATTTGATCTCAAACGCCTTACCACTACTAGCACGCACAAATCAGGCAACCAACTTGATTTAATTTACACACGCAACTGTACTACAGATAACATTCTGGTACAACCACTACATATCTCTGACCATTTCTTCATTACATTTACCTTACATTTTACTACCCAGGTGCCACCAGCTCCCTTACTGGTTACTTTCAGACGTAACCTACGCTCCCTTTCCCCCACCCTTCTTTCCTCTGTAGTATCCTCCTCTCTTCCCTCACCTACCCATTTCACATCTCTGGATGTGAATGCAGCTACTGACACTTTATGCTCTACCTTAACCTCTTGTCTAGACGACATTTGTCCTCTCTCCTCCAGGCCAGCACGGGCTGCCCCTTCTAACCCCTGGTTATCCGATGTTCTTCGTGAGCATCGGACCAAACTCAGAGCGGCAGAGAGAAAATGGCGCAAATCAAACGATCCGTCGGACCTGACTAGGTATCAGTCTTTGCTTTCGTCTTTCTCTACTGAAGTCCACACTGCCAAATCCTCACACTTCCACAACAAGATCAACAGCGCTCCAGACATGCGTGATCTCTTCAGAACATTTAATTCTCTCCTCTGTCCCCCTCCACCACCGCCCACCACTTCTATAACAGCTGACGACTTTGCCACTTTTTTCACCGACAAAACTAGAACAATCGGTAACCAGTTCTCACCTCCACACACACAGGACCTCCAACCAACCACATCCACTGCTCAAACTCCCATCTTCTCCTTCTGTCCCCTCACCGAGGCGGAAGTATCCAAACTTCTCCTCTCCAGCCATCCTACAACATGTCCTCTTGACCCAACCCCCTCTCACCTTCTCCAAGCAATCTCTCCCACACTCTTACCGGCACTCACACACATTATCAACACATCTCCCCGCACTGGCATCTTCCCCACAGCGTTCAAGCAGGCCCGGGTAACCCCACTGCTCAAAAAACCTACATTAAACACTTCTCTTTTAGAAAACTGCAGACCTGTCTCTCTCCTTCCATTCGTAGCAAAAACACTCGAACGAGTTGTCTTCAACCAGCTCTCACTGTTTCTTTCACAGTACAACAAACTGGATGCTAAACAGTCAGGTTTCAGGAGTGGCCATTCAACAGAGACTGCGCTACTCTCAGTCACTGAAGCCCTGCGAGTCGCAAAGGCCGATTCCAAATCATCAGTCCTCATTCTGCTCGATCTTTCTGCTGCTTTTGACACTGTCAATCATCAGATCCTCCTGTCCACCCTCTCATCGCTGGGCATCACTGGGATTCCACTTCGCTGGTTTGAATCCTATCTCACCGGTAGGTCCTTCAGGGTGGCCTGGGGTGGGGAGGTATCCAAAGCACATCAACTGGTCACTGGGGTTCCTCAGGGATCGGTTCTTGGACCCCTCCTCTTCTCCACATACACTACATCACTGGGACCCATCATACAGGCACATGGCTTCTCCTACCATTGCTACGCCGATGACACACAGCTCTATCTCTCTTTTCAACCAGATGATCCAACGGTAGCTGCACGGATCTCAGGCTGCCTGGCGGACATCTCGGCATGGATGAAAGAACATCACCTACAGCTCAACCTGGCAAAGACTGAGCTTCTTGTCGTCCCTGCCACTCCAACCCTACAGCATGACTTCTCGATTCAATTAGGCACATCAATAATTACCCCATCAACTTCGGTCAGAAATCTTGGTGTAATCTTTGATGACCAGCTGACCTTCAAAGAGCACATTGCAAAGACTGCTCGATCTTGCAGGTTTGCGCTACACAACATCAGAAAAATCAGGCCCTTCCTGACAGAGCATGCTGCGCAACTTCTTGTCCAGGCCCTTGTCGTTTCTAGGCTGGACTACTGCAATGCTCTTCTGGCTGGTCTTCCATCAAACACAATCAAACCTCTACAAATGATTCAGAATGCAGCGGCACGACTGGTCTTCAATGAGCCCAAAAGAACCCATGTTACACCTCTCTTCATCTCACTGCACTGGCTACCAGTGGCAGCTCGCATCAAGTTCAAGACACTGATGCTTGCATACAGAACGACCACAGGCTCAGCACCCTCCTACTTCCACTCACTATTACGAATCTACATCCCCTCCAGAAGTCTGAGATCTGCTAGTGAGCGACGCCTTGTGGTACCATCACAGAGAGGCTCAAAATCACTCTCCAGAACATTCTCATTCACCATTCCTGGATGGTGGAATAATCTTCCCACCCCTATCCGGAATGCTGGATCCCTGTCAATCTTCAAGCAACAACTGAAAACTCATCTCTTTCGGCACTACTTGACTTCATCCTAAACTTGTTCTTAAATAAATAAAAAATTTAAAAAAACTTTCCCTTTATCTTTCTCTCCTTCCCTTGCTAGCTTGTACTTATTTGAACAATGACTGAGACTTGGTGTTACGAGCACTTCCTCTGTCTGATTGCCTCTTCAAGATGAATCGCTTTATGTACTCCCGAATTGTAAGTCGCTTTGGATAAAAGCGTCTGCCAAATGACTAAATGTAAATGTAAATGTGATGGATTGTAGCGAGATAGAAGACTAGTTAGGTACACAGGAGCTAAACCATTAAGGGCCTTATAGGTGTATAGCTGTTCAACTGTGAAACTGAGATTTGAATCCATGGTGGAAGAAAGTAGTTCTGCATAAAAGAGGGCTTTTAAAGACACTCCGTTGTTATTCATCGACATTTGTGCCGTCGAGCTGTTGTATAAATGCAATATCACACTCGTAGACGTGAGATATGGCTGTATATTGGCAGGGCTGTGATTTGGCCATAGGTAATCCTACACTGTAAAAAAAATAAAAGTTGAGCCAACTTAAAAGTTTAAGGCAACCAGCTTCAGCAGATTTTTGAGTTTTCTCAACTTATTTTTTAGGAACTTTTTGTTGTATAAACTTAAAACAAGAAGTTGAGAAAACTCAAAAATCTGCTGACGCTGGTTGCCTTAAACTTTTAAGTTTGCCCAACTTTTTTTTCTGTGATATTGCTTACATACAGGGGCGTCGCACCCGTGGGGGATGTGGGTGTTTTAACACCCACACTTTTCCCGGTGAGAGGGTTCAACACCCGCACTTTTTTTTGCACAAACGCCTTACAGCAGTCGCTCTCCGTTTCTCTGGCCGCTCTGTGTCTGCGCTCGCTGCGGCTGCCTCCCCTCCCCTCCCCTCCCTCTCAAACATGACACCGGCTTTGAGTGTGACCGGCTGATGATTGGCTGTTCTGCCTTAACTCTCTTGGTGTGTTAGATTTATCGGTCAGCTCGTGCTGAGGAGGCAGGAACTTATGGTTATTTACATCTCCCTTTTCCAGGTACTTTGAATGAGTGTATTTTCACAACAGAGTTTTGACTTATTTTCTGTGTGTTCCGAGTGTGTTTTTATAGTTTTCTAGTATCATTCATTTAAATGGGAAGCTTTTTATATCTTGTATGTTATACCTTTTGTACCCTTCTGTCATTGTATTCATCATTTTTATTGTTAACAAACAAACCACATCCATCCCCCGCACTTTTGAAAAGCTTGCTATGCCATTGCTTACATATAATATCAAAATATAGAAAATAGCAGATTGAAATCTAATTCTAGCCACAAATGTTTTCAGAAATATATTTTTTTTTTTCTGATCTGAGTATCTATTTTTAAAAACGCAAGCTAAAGGTAAAAACACATGACGTTGATAGCAGAAATAGTTTTTTTGATTAGTAAATTGTTGTAATTAGTGATAACAAGCAACTGAAGAGCTGTAAGCTTGTACTTGAACAGCT
Organism: Schizothorax lantsangensis; assembly: GCA_027422415.1. NCBI lineage: Eukaryota > Metazoa > Chordata > Actinopteri > Cypriniformes > Cyprinidae > Schizothorax > Schizothorax lantsangensis. The sequence goes on along the minus strand of CM049863.1, from coordinate 1,377,705 downwards.
GAAATGTCCATTCATAGTGGCTTTCAGCACCGCAAGGAGAATCACATCATCAGAATGACTCAGATTTGTCCATTTCACCTTGAACTGGAGCCATCAAGTCGTTCTGCCTCATGCGGCCAACACAAAACTGAGTGTTTCTTAGTAGTGAAATGTTATTTTTGTGCAATTGTAACTCTCAATGCTAATTCCAACTCCCTATAGATACAGAAAAGCTTCTAAGTCTTGCACTTAAAGAAGTGAACAGAAGTTGGTCGGCCACTTTTAAAAGCTGCTCCAACTGTGATGTTTCACAGCAGCGCCTGGAGGCACTTTGCTGTCCCATTACTTCTGTTTTATTTTTATTAAAGCCACAAATATATATGCTTTTTTGTGAGATGTGGCGATATGCTTTTATGTTATCTTCTACTGTATCAAACAATTACAACACAACCACGTCATTTTTACATGTACATGACAAATACTGCAAAAAAAACACACACAAAAAAAACACACACATATTCCCCGGGTTTCACAGACAAGGCTTAAACCTAGTCCTAGACTAAAATGTAAGTCTGAGCTGTTTCAACTGAAAGAAACTTACATTGATTGATCTTTAAATATATCAGTGCCTTTGTTTTGTCTCAAGATGCACACCAGTGATGTTTTTAATGAGGCATGTTTATAAAAATTACTCACATGTCCTAACTGAACTATGGCCTAATCCTGGTTTAGTCTAAGCTCTCTCTGTGAAACCGGGCCAATAATTAATAAATAAATCAGTGAAAAAACAATGTATTATATGAATTAATATATAATATTATATATGTCAAATATGTCATATAATATAATTACTATTATTATTTTGTTTTATATTGTAAATGTATAAGTTTAATTAATATATACTGCTGGAAATTAACACCAATTTTTTTTTTTTTTTTTTTTTTGGACAGAAGATTGATTGATTGATTGATTGATTGATTGACTGACTGAAAACTTGCAACGTTCATATGAAATGAACAGAAGATAAAGCTTAGTTTTTAGTTTCACCTTCTCAGGATGATGATGAAGGTTAAGGACCTCTTTATTGATCATTTTTCCGATAACAACAAACATTACTTCAATTTTTAAGAGTGTCAAGCCTTATTTTGTCCCTATTCATGAAAAGTGGCTCAAGAAAGTTTTGATGTGTAAAAGCTCAAGAGTTGTAGCCCCTCGCTGCTTAAAGAGAAGCTGCTAACAAAGACGCCGTCTCTGAATCAATTACAGTCGTTCTCTAAACACTTCACCTAAAAGCATGCCTTTCTGCGTCACATGAATTATTCATTGTTCTCAAGCATCGCGGCTCATGCTCTCCACCCGTTACACACAGTTAGCCGTCTTTCATATAAATTTGATGAGCATCTCGATTTCAAAACAACAGTCTTTCTGGTGTAAGTAACAATGGGTGGTGAGCTTTGAGCAAACACATGACATCAAGGGACAGTTAGATGAAACAAGCTGAATGTTTTATCAGTCTCTCCTGCAGAAATCAGTAAATGCTCTTTTATGTGTAATGCAACTGAGGGAAAGCATTGTTAATGTGAACCTCAACTCAGTAGAGAAAGAGGCTCGTTCCCGCACTCCTCACCAGTGTTGGTCTAGTTACTCAAATAATGTAATATATTACTCATTACTAGTTACTCCTTTCAAAAGCAATATTGTTACTTTACTTATTACTTTCTGGCAACAGTAATTAGTTACATTGTTTCTTCACGTCACACAGAAGTTGTAACTGTGTATCTTCCACATAAATGTTACTAATAACATATTTCTGCCTCATCATTTGACCAAAATACACATCGGATCGCAGTTATTACAAACACTCAATAGTGACATTCAATTAGAAGTGTTGTATTAATCTCATTAATTGTCATGTGCAACTTAACTTAAAGCTAATTGTAATTTCTCTGTTACTCATATACGATTAGATTTCATTATCAAATCACATAAGTTTGTAAGAAACTGTTTAATTTTACACAAAAATTAAATAATTATAGTAATATAATGTAGCACATGCTGATCAGAGGGATGTGATGCCAGAGTAAAGCAAAGCCACAACTTACACAAATCATCTTTTTTCTTGACAAAATCAATATAATGCAATATTTATATCTGCTGAATGTAAGCTTTTCCATATTCCAAGCTTGCCTGCTGCACCTCATCACATGCATTTGCGAGTCGTGAAAATTATGAAAATATATCTAGGAATTATTTGATTGTTGGATTTTAAATCAGCGGGTCGAGGATCAAAAGTAACTAAGCTGTTTTATGGATGGTAACTGTAATATTATTACTGAAATCTCATTAGTAATTAGTTACACTACTAGTTACTGCAAAAAGTAATATTATTACAGTAACTAAGTTACATTATTTATGTTATTTGAGCTGAAAAATATTATTTTAGGCTGTTAGGTTTTATGTTGCCATAGCAATGATGCTGTACAGCTGGATAAAGCTGTTTACAGTAATGGTTAGTGAATGATTTCTTTCACACTAAAAGCATGTCAACATACATGTTGTTTACATCTTTTACTTTTTGTAATATTTAAACACTTATAGATTGACCCCGACTTCACTTCTGTTGTAAGTGCTTCACAATATCCCAGACTTTTGCTTTTATGTGGATTCTGTGTGTTATGATTTAATAGTAGTAATAATACTAATAATAATGCTAATACTAGTACGCAAAGCACCACAAACGATCAGAAATAGAATAAATAAAATACAAGGAAAAAATGACACAAACAACAAATCAATTAATCAATACAATGAAAAAAATACATGAAACAATCTCAATGTGTGAAACTAATTAATTCATAAAATGTTAACAATTTAATTATAATGTAATCAATGAAAATATTACAATTACTTTACAACTAAACATGAAGCATTTTTATTTTTTCCAAGTAAGGTGTCAGCAGAACAAACATCAATTAAAACATGGATGATATTTCTTATAACAACAACAACAATAATTATAATAACAATAATAATAATAATATCTCTCTCTCTCTCTCTCTCTATGTATAGAAAGAGAGAGAGAGAGAGAGAGAGAGCATATATGCTCTCTCTCTCTCTCTCTCTCTCTCTCTCTCTCTCTATGTATAGAGAGAGAGAGAGAGAGCATATATATATATATATATATATATGAAAATAAAATAAGATAAAATGATATGCCTCATAATTCTGTCTATTCAGATTTACAGAATCTAGAACAATCCTTTAATATTATTCCAGCAGGTTTGACTGGGTTGCAGTCAGGATCAGAGTCTCATATTTGTCCTCACCCATGCTTTAGTCCCATCACACCTTATTTCTCTATCAAAACAAATCAAAGCCTCGCTGAAGAGAGTGTGAAAGGCTGTATTTGAGTTTGTTCCTCTTATAAAGCCTTGTGCATCAGCAGGCCTTGCCCTCGTGTTAGAAGCTGTCCTGTGGTGCAGGAACACAAAGGCGAGAGCATCTCTCAATCAGGAGAGAGTTCTCAGCTTCATAAACGCCCCGCTGGAGTGATGAGAGCCGGGGACAGCTCATCATCTCCTCTCGCCCAAATCACAGAAAGTGCCCTGGTGTTGTGCTCTCTGACACCGACGCTATTTTTTAGCTCTTGCTCCAGGGTTTTGTCAGGTGTAGATTTATTTTCTTCTCTGTTTACTCTCCCCCCCCCGCTCCCCATTTGCTCTCAGGCTGGATCTTTTTAAAGGTGCAGAGGTGTGTGGAAATGATAAAAGGTGTGGGGTGGGGGGTGAGTGTGCCGCTGATGCTCTGCACTGTTAATACTCTATTGATTAATGTCCATCACAGCCTGTCATGATGAAAAAAAAAAATATGCATGCATACATTTTCATCATATCTGTGCATTAGGGGCCGTTAAGCTGTCTGAAATTCTTAGATGTCCTAAAAAAGTGGATACAGTGTGTCAACTTTCATTTGTGACCCTCAAAAGCAGTCATAAGTAACACAGGTATATTTGTAGCAATAGACAAAAATACATTGTATGGGTCAAAATTATGCATTTTTTCTTTTATGCCAAAAATAATTAGGATATTAAGTAAAGGTCATGTTCCATTAAGATATTTTGTAAATTTCCTACCGTAAATATATTAAAACTTAATTTTTGATTAGTAATATGCATTGCTAAGAACTTCATTTGAACAACTTTATAGGTGATTTTCTTAATATTTAGATTTTTTTTGCACCCTCAGATTCCAGATTTACAAATATTGTCCTATCATAACAAACCATACATCAATGGAAATCTCATTTATTCAGCTTTCAGATGATGTATAAATCTCAATTTTGAAAAATTTACACTTATGACTGGTTTTGTGCTCCAAGGTCACATTTATGAATATCATAAGCTTTGATAAAACAAGTCAATGCATACAACATGCTAAACTGATATGTATTGTATGTTGTAAGCTCAAAGAAATATAAATATGTGAGGCAGCAAACCCCACCGAGTGATGTTTTGAATTATGCTTGGCACATCTGACATTGCTGAAAGATTCAAAAGCCTTGAAAGTCAACTCAAGAGAAGGCACTTGTTGTGTTGATTGCGGAGCACAGATGCAGGACCATGACTGCACATCACCAAACTGAATATAGCCATTTGATTTTAAAATTGCAAGCTGTTTCTTTAAGTATAGTTGTTATGCATTTTACGTCTCAGCCCAGGTGTTACAGATGTGCATGTCAGCGGATGTGAGTGGTTATCAACACGTTCTCATCACATATTGATGCTTGGTCAGGACCCTTTGTCATCACTTTTTAATGCACTGGGTGCCTCTCTAGCATCATTTCTCAGTGTGCTGGGAGCCCCATTGCTTTCAGTTGTGTGCCTTGTACTCTGAAAAATAAAGGCTCCAAAAGACTTTTTGCAGTGATGCCATAGAAGAACTATTGTAGGCTTCCAAAGAACCTTTCAGTGAACAGTTCTTAGAAAAACTTCTAAGTTTGAAGAGCGTTTTTTTTTTTTTTTTTTTAGGGTAACACTTTAGACCACTTTAGACATTGGCTTTATATATATATATATAAAACAATAAATAATTTTGAGCACCTAACCTACCGCTACACTAAACCTAACCGCTTCTAAACAATATAAAACACGTAACAGGCAGAAAGTACAATCAATTTATTTATTTAACAAAAAAAAAAACATATTTTTTTTTTTTTTTTTTTTTTTACAAACAACCTGTGTTGTAAGTCTTCTAAAACTAGATGTGATTTTTTTTTCATTAATTAATCATAACTAACTTTTTTTTCCTTGTAGGCTTAACATTTGTATGCTTTTGAGAACAAAACGTACTAACACTTCAGCCAAAGTTAGTGTGTTGCAATAATGGATGCATATGGACAAGGTGACTAGACATCTGTCTGAATATAATAATAACCATAATATTCCCATGACTTGAGTCCAATCAGCTTAATCAAAAACCACATTTGCTTAACTCATGTGCATTGGGGAATTTCTATGATATTTTTATGTGAGGAACAGCATGAAACTTAAGGTTTTAATCTCTGAAAATGGTCCCACTTCATTAAAAAGATAAATCCAAACTTTAGCATGATGCAATAGGTCACGTGACACACAAGAGCCAATCGCATTTCAGTGCTGCAGACATGACATCAGAAGACTGATTTCTCTCTCCTCAAGATTTTCACTTGGGTCTGTTCTTCACATAAATAAATAAATCAATAATTTGGCCTCCAAAGAAATGTCTAAACAGTGTAAATACAATTATTGTGCCTGTTTAAATTAAAAATCATATCCCAACATGTGTGTTATAATGACAGTATTATTAATTTCTAGACCCACATATCATTCCAAACCTGTATGACTTCCTTTCTTCTGTGGAACATTAAAGAAGATATAGGAAAATGATAGTAAAATCTGCGGTTTCACTTTTTAACACATTCTGTTGACTATAAGTAACATTGCACGTACTTATCTACTAACTCTCATTAGAGTGTTAGTAGAGTATTAGTAGACTGGTAGGGTTAGGGTTAGAATAAGTTGACATGTACTTGCAAAGTTACTTACAGTCAGTAGATTATCTGTTGGGAGACCATCACAATAAAGAGTTCGCAGATATGAAGCAGAGTCTACTAATAATCTAATGAGAGTTTGTTGATGTGTAGTTGCAACATTACTTAGTGTCAACAGAATGTTCAAAGGGGACCATCAGAATAAAGTGTTACCAAATCTGCTAATATCTCTTGAATTTCGGGAGCATACTGAAGCATATTCACAATACTCTACGTGTTGTTGTTTGTGCACCCGTTAAAGGGATAGTTCACCCAAAAATGAAAATTCTGTCATCATTTACTCATCCTCAAGTAGTTCCAAACCTGTATGAATGTCTTTGTTCTGCTGAACACAAAGGAAGATATTTTGAAGAAAGTTTGAAACCAGGCTGTTTTGGGGCACCATTGACTTCCATAGCAGGAAAAAAACATATTATGGAAGTCAATGGTGCCCCAGAACTGCTCTGTTTCCCACATTCTTCAGAATAACTTCCTTTGAGTTCAGCAGAACAAAGACATTCATACAGGTTTGGAACTACTTGAGGCTGAGTAAATGATGACAGAATTTTCATTTTTGGGTGAACTATCCTTTTAAGGTTAAGGAAACCTCCCTGAGGTGTAGTGAACTGAGTTTATACTGATAGTAAAAGAGATACTAATGCTATATAGCCCTCTGAGACCCCCTGATGAAACAACTGTTTAAACCTGATAATATTGCTATTGAGGTAAAAACCGCATGTCACAGCAGTCTTACTCCAGCACACATTTTGAAGGTAAAATACTATATACCGAGTTCCCCTAAGCACTGTAGAACATTAGTAATATGTATATTGTACTTCATCTCTACAGCACATTTCCCACAAGCATTATTATCTAATATTTGAAAACATTTGAAGAGAAACGAGAACACTTTTTTTTTTCTTCTATGTTCCTCTGGTTATTAGAGAAATACAGAAACAACATAAACAATAATAATGCATTTAGATTATTGCAAAACCAATATATGCAACGTTATATATTTAAGAACAAAGACGTTCAGAAATCTACTTCAAACTATATTCTGCAGCCTCTGCATAATAATGTGCAGCTCATTTATTATTATGACAGACAATTAAAATTACTTTGATGAGCATCACTAACTAGTGACACTTGGGTTATAATACAATCTTTAAAAATCTAATCAAATTAGGACAAATTGTAACAATTGTATACAACCAGCAATCACAGCTGTACTGATATATGGCCATAACACTCAAACATTTGTAAGACCAAGTCACTAATTTGAAAATGTCACAATAGAGCTAGAAATGACTGCTTTATGCTTTTTTTTTTTTTTTTTTTGGCAGCATGATTATGTAATATTGCTTTTTACAAAAATTCAATTAACAAAAATATATTATTTCAAATGTTATATAAATGTCAGACACAACATTACACCTACTATATCTGTTTTTGCTCCAGGCAAAATAAAAAAATATATATATTAATAATAATAAACCACACCAGAACTGTTTTAGCTCACAGAATTGGAGTTTTGTACCTGAGTGCTTAGTGACTTTGAACAAATTGGTTGAGTGACTGATTCAACGACTCATTCATGAGGACAGTATATTATTCGGGAATTAATTCATTTTTGAATAAATTGATCGAGAAAATTATAAAATTAGTCACAAAGACAGTCACTTGTCACCAACTATTTGTATAGCACAAGGCAACAACGGCATGAAAAAAACAAACAAATTTTAACAGTATAAGAGCACAAATTTTGGGAGAAACAAAGACTCAATTGGGACATTGAACCTCCTTGGGCAGACACATATTTAAACAATATTATGCAAACCGTACATCCATGCATAAATTACAATTCATCAGTGTTAAATGTGGGAAATGCAAAGTACAACTTCTACATAATAATCCATAACAATCCCTATAAAATGCATGCTTTGGAATGAATATCTGGTGTAGAGGTGAAACAGGACGGTGGAGACTGTATACACAGTTACTTGGCAGCCACTTGTAGAGTACAGGAGGGATTGTCAGACAGCAGAGTTAAGCTCAGTCTTATGATCCCTGTAGCTTTAAAGACGTCCAGCTCAAAGGAAACGCATAAGAGGTCACCATGGGTTCACCTTAACCTTTCCATCCTCGTCTCGAGTGCCAGACAGATAGTGGATAGAGCGTGAAAAGGTCAAGGAGTCTGAGGGGTGCACACTTCACATTTTTCCTGCATTGGTTTCACTGTTGCTTTTGAGTTTAAGACACAAGGCCCTTCCTCTGCGGAGCCGTACAGAGTTTGGCTTCCAGTATGTAAACCTGAATTAAGGTAGTAAGTTTGTGGTTGATGATGATGAAACAAACAGAAATTTTTGTTGTAATTCACTGAAATCGTCTTGACTGACTCACCTTTAGAGGCATTGCATCATGCTGAATGTCATTCACAAAGAGACACCATTGGTTTTGTGTGTCTCGTGACTAGTGTTGCTTTCGTCAACGAAAATTATGACTAAATATCGTCGTCAACGAACCTTTATCACGTGACGAAAATGAGACGAGACGCAACGTAAATGCTGGTCATGTGACGATGACTATAATTAAATGTATAATGCAATATCGTTGACGAATAAAAACGAGACTAAATGTGGTTTACAAAATAAAAACTATGCTAAAATGTCTCTTCATTTTCGTTGACCAAAACGAGACGAAACGAAATGTTATAACGTTATTTCGTCTCGTTTTGTCGCGTTATTATTATTATTTTGCAGTATTTCTGTCTCACTTCAGGGGGCTACTCAAAACTACCCCAAAACTAGCCCTATCGCATTTCGAGGGGGGTTCCCCAGTAAAGTTCGCAATCCAGGGGATAAATATCACGTTATTGGGGTCGCTTCAACCCGCGGACATGAAAAACAACCCGCGGCAACAGTGTTAAAGTAGCCCAATTCTGCGGGAAAACCGCAGATAGATGAAAATAAATGTTGTAAATTCAAATCAGAGCGTCTTCCGTGTCTGGAATGGATGTATTCCTGAGTCTATAAGGTAACAATAATATAATAAGATAACCTTGTTTGAAATGGGTTTGGCTAAAAGAAAATGTTGGTTTCGTCTGTACTGCTAGGTACTTATACTATATTGACTGGGTTAAATAGAATTGCATTATTAAAAAGAGACTAAAATACAATTTTCATTGACTAAAACTAGACTAAATGTCATCAGTTTTCGTCGACTAAAACTAGACGAAAATAGTCATGGATAATTCTGACTAAAATAAGACTAAAATGCTCAGACTTTTAGTTGACTGAAACTTGACTAGACTAAAAAGAGTATGAACGTGACTAAAACTAATAAAAACTAAAATGACAGCTTCACACAAAGACTAGACTAAAACTAACATTAAAACAGGCCGCCAAAAACAACACTACTCGTGACCAAATGTGACGGACGTCAAACTAAATGTGACGCATCTAAAGATATGACAAAGAATGGCTGTGAATTTCAGTCTGTTCCTTACACAAAGCTATCATATGGACTTATGGTGTACTCATATGGACTACATGTATGAAATATGCACCTTTTGACCTTGACATGTGTACGGAAGCTGTTTCTGCCACTGAATAAACATTTTTATTAAAGGTAACTGCAACTTTTATCTCACAATTCTGACTTTTTTAAACTCACAATTACAAGATATAAAGTGTGGAAAAAAATGAATTGCTCACGATTCAGACTTTATTGTTTGTCAAAGTCAGAATTGGGAGATATAAACATGCAATTCAGAGAAAAAAGTCCAAATTGAGAGAAAAAGTTGATAAAAAAGTTGTTCTGACTTTATAACTCGCAATTCTGAGAAAACAAAAAGTAAGAATTGTGAGATAAAAAGTCCCAATTACCTTTTTTATGTTTTTATTCGGTGTCAGAAACAGGCTTCAATGTTTATTTTTGACATTTGAAAGTGCAAATCATTTATCAGGATCTACAATATCTAAACAATAACTTAAAATGAGCAGATGCACATCATAAACATTGAAAAAAACTGCTGAAATGCAGGAATATAACAGGGAACGCTTTAACATGACATATTACAGATTAGAAAATAACCCAAAAGCCACTTTCCAGTATTTGAGTAAATATTAAGGCCTAAAACTCGACAAAAAATAAGGTTATTAACATTCCAAAAATGTTACTTTTCAAACTAAATAGCATGCTTTATTTTAATTAATAAAACATTCAACCTTGTTATTAAAACTGGGAACATGTCTAAATACAATGTAAAAGCCTAACTTGTATGTTTTTTAACAATAAATATTAATTAAAGCGTGAATAGGGTAAAAAAAAACAACTAATATTTAATCACCTTACCTAGTTGATTGATTACATTGATAATTACAAACATTTTTTGTATTACAAGTTTTCTAAAATGTTAGGTTTAAATATGCAAATGAGGCATTATTTAATGAAATATGTGCTAATTTGCATACATTTCTAGTACAAAAATCTAAACACCGGATGAAGTCAGCTTCAAAATTCTTGTTTATTTATTTTTTTGTACATATTAGAGTCAAAAGTTTTTACAGAGGGAATCTATTTTTGTCACTCCATAATTCAGAAAATACTTAGAACAGACAGAAAACAATATATTTTCACAATTTTTGAGGGAATAAAATGTTGTATATAATCAAGCAAATTATATATGAACAAATCCCTCAGTCAAAACCTTCAGGATATCTTTAAACCTTTAAAAATATGTATTGTAATTGAAATCTATTGACACAAATAGATAAAGTGCTATAAAAGAAACACTTAACAGTGTCTTTAAGATGTTTTCTTTCCACTAGTCTGAAAAAAACACTTTATGGAAACCCAAAAAGCCTAAAATCTCAAACTTGACATGCATAAAAAACAGTGTTTTTGCCATCACTGTCTCCTCTTAAACTTAAAAAATCAATACAATTCAATATTATTAGTCATTTAAAATGATTGTGCTTATTTTCAATCATTTTAACTCACATCGTCCATGAATTGAAGACAATTTTCTTGCAATAACCTCAGTAACAGGGTTGAAGCTCAAGCTTGGCGACTACAGTCGACTCTAAAAAAAAATTGAAAAACATGAATAAAATTATTTCCTTGTCTTCATGCCATACTGTAGAAAGGGTCCAAATGATGTTCTATATTGGATACAGACATAGCTTTCAAAAAGAAAAGTGGGATTTGTCCTTTGAAAGAGCCAAAAATGACATCTTGCAGATGAAATCCAGCACTAGACGGCCTGGACTGCAGCAGCATGGCAATTTCTGCAGGTCTTTTCATCAAAACGACTGTCCTTTATACAACACACATTCAACAGAAGCAGCAGACAACCCATTCGTGTGTGTTCGGGGGTCATCGTGTGGAGAGAAGTGATGGAGAGTCTGAATGGATGCATACGATGACAGCTGCATTAATATTTCAGGCCGTCTTCACAGAGTTTTATCCTCTCACCTTTTATTTAGTTCTGAAAGACTATCAAGGTTAGCAGCGTTTAGTGATTTAGCTTATATTCTTTACCCTGGCGTGTTTGAAATGATAACGGCACTACTAAAATATGACGTGAATGTCAGAAAGTCAAGACTTTGTGTGCTGGTGTTCAGACAAGGTTTAACTTGCATACAATTATGGCTGAATGGAAATATTGGATTATAAAATGGGAGAGAAATACTTTTTGACATTAATTTGCAGCTGTAACGCAGTGTTCAGGGTCAAAGAACAATTACACGGCCTGAATTCTAATATCTGCATGAAGTAAAGCTCCAGAGATGATAAGCTACGGCAGACAATACATACTCACCAGCCATTACATAATACACCCAGGATGAAGACATTATTCTTTATAACTGATGTACTGCACAATTGAGCTCTCGGTAAGCCCCGCCCCCCTTAGTTACTGTTGCTCCCTCAGACAAACAAACAGAGTTGCTCATGCTCCTACAGTGAGAGCGGTCAGCGTGAAACCTTGTCCCATGATGTTTTTGCACAATTTTGGACACAGAAGGCCACCAAATGGGAATGAAATATTCCATGGAGGGATTTATAACATATTTAACAATAAATACGGTGGGTAACACGAAGCGAGGGTTTACAGATCACAATGCAAGCGGGAGAAGTCTCATATTACGATCGCGGATGATAACATGCAGGATCAACACTGTTCATGTATCACAGGGTATGATTACATTAATGTACATTTAACCAGTTTAATATGAAGAGACACTAGACCTTCGTTTATGTGTTTTTGACCTACACTGTACAAGACGCGAGAACATTAGGTTTGTACGTTAGCATGGACTCACTAACTTTAACGTTAGCTAGTTTTAGCCAGAGATACCTCGCTGAAGCACAAGATAACATTAACGTGCTCGAGCAGATGAAGATTGTAACTTAATGATTGTATGACGAGCAGAAAATGAACGTTTTTGTCTTCATTTGTATTGGGGTTGAATACTTACGGACATTTTGCTCTGTTTTGTTTGGGTTTAGGAAATGTAATAAAGTAAATGATATCACCCATCCTCTCAGGATACCTGGAATCAGTGCCCCCGTGCAACTGATACTCGACTGCCATTGGCTAGTCTGCGTTCGAGGGGAGGGGCTTACCGATAGCTCAATTGTCGCTTCAACATGACCCCTGATGAAAGAATACATGAATAATTGCAGGTCAGGACCGAACCCAGAATGAAAGAGACGAGTCCAGATCGTCCATCAGAGCTGAATAATCAAGGCTTTGACTCTCCTAACCAGCGCTCCTTGACATCCAATGCAAACTCATCAAAGGGCATGTTTTATGGACAGCTCACTTTTAGCCCCCAAAAATAATGAATGCATTTGATCCGACATGAAAGAGACAGGAGGCCGGCTCGTCTGCCGGCGGACAGCAGACAGATAATTAATAATCAAATTAACGAAGAATTTCCACCATCCACCGCTGTATGTTAACACAAAGCAGTCATCAGAGCTGACGCAGCTAAAGGTGAATGATGTCTGCTCTGATTATCAAGAGTGAGAGTACTATACACACATGCCTTTATATGCTTCTCTATGCTAGAAACTGCTTAAATAATTATAGTTAAATTATAACCATTATAATTTATTATTATAATTATAAATTATAACTTTAATAATTTAATATGCATTAATAATCACTTATTTACTATTATATTATATTATATTATACATTTATAAAATAAATGTAAATTTCCTTTTTCTGACACAGGAAAATTACATTTATTTAAATAAATAAATTAAATAAATAAATAAACAAACGAATGAATGAATGAACAAATGAATGAATGTAATTGCACCTTTTCAGACTTTATAACAGTAAACAGCTGATCTGGTCTATTCTAGAGGTTACTGCCCTAAACACTGATGTGTTTCAACTGTAAGGAGCAAAGAAATTCACCTAAACCTTTGTGCTTAAAATATACTGTGACACTGTCAGAGCAGCAGATGAGAACGCTGCTGTTATCTGAATACATTTGACTTTTAGTGCTGTCATGAAAACCTGATTATATGCTGCATTTATGGCACCATTACTGATGGAAGCGTTTTTAAAGCCAAATCTAGACAGCATTTATTTTTTGCTGAATAAAGAACCGAAAAAGCTATCTTCTCAAAATGAGTTTCATTACCACACAATATCACTGCAGTAAATCACTAAACAGTTACTAAAACCTGCATCATATTCACTAACAAGCCCAAATCTAGTTTAATCAGCTGCTATAAGCTGTTCTACGACGTGTGTGTTTGAATAAAACCATCATGTACAACAGCACAGTTTTTTGGGTTTGTCAACATTGTTACCTGATTTCCATAATTCCTGAAATTAATAACACAGACGGCAAACAAACATAGCTATCGGTTCATTCTGAGTGAATTTCGCTCACGTTACGCACTGAAAATAAGCATAACTAGGCCAAAATGGGCTTTCTTTCTCATCAAAGCATGTATTATCATCACGTTTATGCTGAACGACTAACCAAGAGTGATTTTTAAGAAGAAAATGAATCAGAGAAGAGCGGACTCCAGGGGACGATGGTCCTTGGAGCAGAAACCGGGAATAAGAGAATGTGGTAATGAGGTTAAAATGAAGCAACAGGCAAAATGTAAAGTACTAATATAACACTTGTGCTTATTTGCTTGAACAAAAAGCACACTCTATTTGGCCTTTTTGTTAGTCGGCCAACTGTGGTTTTGATCTCACAATCAAAAGGATGATATTTATCCCGTTTCTGCGGCTATAAGCCAGCTGATACGTTTCATGCTTTTTTTAAATATCAGTGTTTATTCCAGTTGATATGGATTCATGCATTAATGCAGGTCATGCACAATATTTGGTTCTTTCCTCTCTGTGGCATTGAATCATTCTAGCATATCAGCGCACATCGAAGCAGTTGTCATAAATTATTGAACGTGAAAGCTCGTGTAAACCATGCGGCGTTATCTCAGAGGGCCTTCATCAGAAACCCGCGATAGGAGGTTTAGACCCGGGCCTCTGATGAGGGTTCCCACCAAGCAATTACACTCTGGAAGGACCATAAGGGACCGCTGTCTGGAATATGAAACAAACACGAACACTGAGGGAGAAATTGAACTAGGAATAGCGCAGATGGTGCAAAGCGTGAGTGTGTGGTGCTGTGCCTCTTTAGAAGGATGGAGAGCAATTACCAGAAGAGTTGAGAGCATGTTATGTAAGGAACTAATTAGATAAGATTCAGAATGGGCTTGTTTTGTGAATGTTGATCAAATCTATACAAGTCTAATAGGCTGCCATATTAAAATACGGATAGTCTGTTCCATTTTTAGTGACTTAAATGCACCAGTAGGTGGCGACAACACTGCAAAAATATGCTTATCTTACTTAGTATTTTTGTCTTGTTTCCAATCAAAGGGCCAGTTTTATTAAACAGGGCAAATTAGCGCGCGAGCACAATTACAAAACAGCACCGATGGGAGGGAAATTTCTGCAGGTGATTTACTAACAATGCGCAAATTAAAGAACACAGACGCAACATCTCATTTACATATCGATCAACGCAATATACCAAGCGCAGTGCAAATAAGCCAATAAAAGAAATAAAGAAGCCACAGTATGTTGAAAAGAACCGGAGGCCAAAAAATGAAGGTTTGCTAGAAGTTTTGATAGAGCTGGTATTGTGTGACTCTTAGTTGAAGGTTCCACGTCGTCTTTTATTTCCTGAAGCAAGTTAAAAATAACATGTCTTGGCAAATTATATGTTCGGATAATGTGTTCTATTGGCATTCAAGATAAATTAATACGTGTGGAAAAAAAATCCTCTCCCTTCTACCTGATCTCTGCGGTGCCTCCTCCAGCAACAATAATTGCAGCCATTTCTAGCGCAAAACAGTTTAAGATGTGCTTTTTTGGGCAATAAGTAATGGTGCAAATGCCAGTAATTTGACGAGCGCAAACGTTTGTAAAACGCGTTGCGTGATTCATTTGAATACTCTCCTCACATAACTTTTGTGTCTGAAAGGGAAACTCCTACAAATGCATATTCAATAAAGTCAGGCGCAAAAATAACTGTTCACGCCTTTTCAGCGCTAATTCTTCACTGCGCGTCTTTAGTAAAACCTGACAGTACAATTTTAACGCCAAAAGACGGTTTGCGTTGGCGCACGCTGTTAGTAAAACTGGCCCATAATATCTTAAAATTCTTAAATTAAGATGCTCATCTAGTAAATGCATCTAGAAACAAAACAAAAATACTAAGTAAGATAAGCCTTTTCTTGCAGTGAAGCAACTGTCTTTATGAGGCAATCATTAATTGATGTATTCAACAGATTCATGCAAAATCCTGATTTATTTTGGACCAAAACGAAGGCTGCATCCCAATTTCCCAACTACTGTATATAGGGTGAATTTGGGTAAATTGGAACAGTTTTTGCCATTTAAATCACTGGGAAAAAATGTCCTAATTAACTAATAAGCAAGTAGGATGACCTACTGCTTTTGGCAGGATTCTTATGTGTGCATCAGATGGACATCTGATGGATTTTAATATCTCATGAGGCCACAACGAAAAAGTTCTGAATGGCAGTGAAGTGACACAACTGACGCTGGTAGATCACATGATGACAACATGATGAAAGAAGTACGTCCAGATCATATTCATATTATATAGAACATACTTTTTTTGTTAATAGTCACAAAGTAATACTTATTTATAATACTTATTAAATTATATAGTGGGTAATAATATTGCCATTTTTGCATATATGTTGCGGTGTGATTTTTCAATGTAAGCAGTCACAACAGTTTTATTTATATTACACTATTTACACATTAATTAGCACATAACCCAACCCCTGCCCCTAGACCTACCATTTGTCAATAAAACACAAGACATAACAGGCACATATATATATACCTTTATTTAACCAGGAAAAGACTCACTGAGATTAAAATCTCTTTTCCAGGAGTGTCCTGGCCAAGAGTTTGCATATACAAATAAACAACATAGTTACAACAAACATTACAAACCAACATATAACCAGTTAAAAACAATTACACACCGTTAAATTGCTCTCTAGATTACATAGTAAGGACTTAAAATAATTATAAGACACCAAGTTATACAACTACACATACAACTACAGTCAGAATTTATTCAAAAAGTGTGGTCAGTTTTTGCAATAAATACCTGTGACTGTACTTATATTTGCCTGTTATGTGTTTTATATTGTTCAGAAGTGGGTAGGTTTAGGGTAGGGGTGGGGTTAGGTGCTCCAATGAAAGTATAAATTTATATAAAATGATTTCTATTTTTACAAATGCATGCAAACCATTAAATTAAGACAACTGAAAACAATGGAGGACCCTGCACTTCGAAAAGTTACGTCGAAAAATGATGCTAAAGAGGTACCTTGAGCATCAAAAAGCGATGCCAAGACTAATTGTGTGAATCACTGCTGTATTCTAAATTTACCAAAAATTAAAAAAAATGACTCCTAATATACCAGCCAAAGTGAATTAAGTCATTGAATGTGTGAGTCTTTGAATCATTTACTCAACCAAATCATTAAAAATAGTGACTAATCTATGAAAGCTACTCCTGTGTGTTGCTTAGAGATGCGCAGATGTCAATCCACTTTGGATTCGTTTGGAGATGTTTTCGTTGACGGTGCAAAAAATCGACAAATAAACTGACAATGTATCTCTAAAATATAACATCCACAATTTTAACTTATTTTTAGTGTATACATTTGTAGTTTATTGTTGTGTCCACCTTATTTTATAACGTAAGGTGAGTGCCACCATTTGTAACGTGATGCAGGACAGTGGATTGATAAAAATTAAAATTAAAATAAAAAAAACAAGGCTCTGTGTTTTTTTAATACAGTGTAATTCGCCAAGACATGGAAGCTTGTTTCCACTACAGTAATAAATAAATAAATGTATTTATGAATGTCAGAATGTGCCGGTCTAGTGCATGTTTACGTGAAATAAAAATAATAAAAAAGCATTGCAGTGGAATGCAAAAATGATTTCTGTCTGAATAACTGCTAGCTGCTGTAATCGGTCTGGAGCTGTAGGCCTACCAGTAAATATTATTAAGGATGGTCATATTTACATTATTTTAAATGCTCTCTGTGGGTTCGCTCTGTATCCTCCATTGAGAAATGTTTTAGCATAAATGAAGTATTGATTTTGTACAGTGCCTTGTGTACCCGTTCAAATTGATTAGCTGAAAAACCAAGAGCTGGTGAATACAGTTAATTTCAAAGAGTCACATGATACCCTTCATGGGTCATACTGTACGGCCAAAGTTAATAATCTCTGTGTTTTAGGGCCTTTTTAATAGCTGAATATTATTAGGGGTTTCATTTTTCCACACAAATCTAACCAGCCAAGACATTTTGATCTGTATTAATAATTACTACCAGGACAAAAGATGCCAAAACAACCAGCCAAAGGACAGAAGAACTCATTAAAGTGATGTGTGTAATTTTTTCCTGCATTAATACTTGCTATCTTAGATTTGCAGAGACAAGAGGCTGTCAAACTCCATAAAAGCACCATAAACGTATCACGAAAGCAGCAAATTATTCAAATCATTATAAAAACCTAATTTTTTTTAGTCCGTTTATTTTTCCATTTTTTCATTTTCTTTCCATTTGTTCAGCCTTCCTTTAAACTCCAGCTTCACGCTGACTTGCAAAAGGCTTTCTTCTTTCCCACATCTCTTGCAAAGAGTTTTAACCTGTGCCCTCTCCTTTGCCTCTTATGCATGGATGACTTAAACGGCGTTCCCTACTGAGTGGCCTACTCTGGCACCAATGCACACTTAAGCCCCAAGGTTTGCTTTTAAGTTTGGGATTCCACCTCACACATTAGAGGAATGTCAGGGCTGAGCAAACACATTAACATCACCTCCGTCTCACCTCCTCCTCACAGCACTTTCAAGACATGTTTTAGTGCAGAGGCATTTTTCAATAGAA
>CM049863.1:1299165-1351665 GCA_027422415.1 Schizothorax lantsangensis | reverse complement strand
ATTCACTAAAGACCCAGCAGAAAAAGAGGAAATTCTTAAAGAAACAAATTATTACTAATATTATTAATATTTGTATTTTATCTTTTAAAGCAGCAAGAAATTCTACTTTATACCCCACTGACTATATGGAAATGTAATATATGACCTATATCCTGGCATATATGTTAAGGCCATTTATAATTTTCACATATGTACATTTTCTGGGTAGAGGAAGATATGGCTTTATATATATATATATATATATATATATATATATACAGTATATATATGCATGTGTGTATATATATATATATATATATATGCATGTATATAGTAGTAGTAGTAGTAGCCCTTTATTGTCACTAGTCACAAGTACCAGCGAAATTAGCCATCAACCTGTCCATTACATACATACAATATGACAAGGGGGTAGACAGAACAGGAAGACAGGGAATTGAAGAAATATACAGCATACATAAGGTAAGAGAGGAGAAAAAAAAAAAAAAACAACCCCCAGACTATGCTCCTTTTGGGAGTACAGTGTGAGAACAGGAAAAAAACACCTCAGCAACAAAAAGCACATAATCACAACATAGACACACGACTTTGCAACAGGGGAGGTAATCCAGCTCCAACAGCAGCCATCCAGGTCCTGCAGCCGAGTTTAGCGCTGGTCCCAGACCCGCTTGTCAGGCTGGCGGATCAAAGCGACGGAGGCGTTGGATCGGGGGTTTTTGGGGATGTGTCTGTATGTGTAATAGTTTGTAGTCAGTATGTGTGTATGTGTGTGTATGTGTAATCAGCAGGTGTCTGAGGAATGGGGAGGAACGCAGAGAGCGTCTCTCTACGGTGCTTCTCAGGGTTGATTTCCCAACAGCGGCCTTTTGCCAAGGCCATTGCTGGTGGAGGGGAGCCGGAAGAGATAAGATTGTGCTTGTTTAGTCTTAGGGCGAGTAACCACATTCCAATTCCACGGCTACTCTCTATGTCCATTCTGGTATCCGTCAATTTTCCTTTCCAAAGCCGTGAGCTTTTCCGTGATAGAATCCATATTGCGGTTAATAGTCTCAGTCTCAATGCTGACCGCTCTACCCACTGCTTCAATCATGACGGGCAGCCTTGTGAGGCTTTGAACAGCTGTTCCCGTATCCTTAATTTTTCGATAACCCAGGGCAAAGCCTAATCCAATCAGCAGAAGACCTGTTATCATTGTTCCGAATAGATAGATGTCTTCGATGTCCTCCACGGAAAGCCGCTAAACACACGCCACGCCACCTGTCCCACGCGTCCATCGTGTAGCCAGCGGGGTACGTTCCGTCAGTACAGTTAGGTTCCCCCGAACCTGTGCTTCTCGTCGAGAAGATGGTGTCAATTGCGTTGAGAGACCAGTTGATCAAATCCATGATTTTTCAGTTTTGAGGAGCAATGCAGAGAGAGTCTCTCAAGTATTACACGATACAAGACAAGAGAGCAGGCAGGCAGGGAAAAAAAGGGAGAGGACGGGGAGTGAGAAAAATGCGACCGCCTCCGTTGAAAGCCAAAGAAGAAGGTATGTATATATGTATATATGTATATATATATACATGCATACATACATACATATATATATATATATATATATATATATATATATCAACAGTATATTTTATTTATATACGCAACTTAATTAAAACAACACATACAAAAATCTGCATGTCTATATGTTTTTGTAATAAATTGTATAACAAATGCATGTCTATATTTTATATTTACTAATAGAATATCAACTTATGTCAAAAGGTATTACACAAACATAAACATACATATTTGTATAGACTAGATATATATGTTAATATTTTAATTAACAATATTTAATCAAGTTCCAATTTCTAATAGGTTTCATATATGTTTTGACTTCATATGACACTATATGGAAATTTATATACATTTGTGTATGGGTTGTTTTTCAATAATGCATATTTTATTAAATAAAAAAAACTTTCTTTTAAAATTTGAACTATCCTTTTCAGCTGATGCCTTTTTAAGTTAATTTATATTTTGTTAAATGTCTTGTTTTAATTGCAATAACGCCACATTATGAGAATAATGAGTTACGTTTCACATTATTTCATAAATTCATTTCACGTTGACTTTAAGCTGCACAACAAAATGAATGTTTGTTTTGAATGAACGCATCCAGACCACAGCAAGACAAAGTGCCTCACTCTGCATGTGCTGAATTATGTCTTCAATTATCCTTCATTTTCATTGGACTGATCAGAGGAGTGAATTGTGAGATATCATAAAGCAGAGAAATATGCTAAACATAATTCCAATAAGATCAGAGGCATAACCGAACGGCATTTTCTTGCAGGGTGAGATTTGTGTTCTGGATGCCTCTATCTATCTATCGTTCTATCATTCTATCTATCTATCGTTCTATCTATCTATCGTTCTATCATTCTATCTATCTATCTATCTATCGTTCTATCTATCTATCGTTCTGTCGTTCTATCTATCTATCGTTCTATCTATCTATCGTTCTATCGTTCTATCGTTCTATCTATCTATCGTTCTATCTATCTATCGTTCTATCATTCTATCTATCTATCGTTCTATCTATCTATCATTCTATCGTTCTATCTATCTATCGTTCTATCATTCTATCGTTCTATCTATCTATCGTTCTATCATTCTATCATTCTATCTATCTATCTATCGTTCTATCTATCTATCATTCTATCGTTCTATCTATCTATCGTTCTATCATTCTATCGTTCTATCTATCTATCGTTCTATCTATCTATCGTTCTATCGTTCTATCGTTCTATCTATCTATCTTTCTATCATTCTATCTATCTATCTATCGTTCTATCTATCTATCGTTCTGTCGTTCTATCTATCTATCGTTCTATCTATCTATCGTTCTATCGTTCTATCGTTCTATCTATCTATCGTTCTATCTATCTATCGTTCTATCGTTCTATCTATCTATCGTTCTATCTATCTATCATTCTATCGTTCTATCTATCTATCGTTCTATCATTCTATCGTTCTATCGTTCTATCTATCTATCGTTCTATCTATCTATCGTTCTATCGTTCTATCTATCTATCGTTCTATCTATCTATCGTTCTATCGTTCTATCTATCGTTCTATCATTCTATCTATCTATCGTTCTATCGTTCTATCTATCTATCGTTCTATCTATCTATCGTTCTATCGTTCTATCTATCTATCGTTCTATCTATCTATCGTTCTATCGTTCTATCTATCTATCGTTCTATCATTCTATCTATCTATCGTTCTATCTATCTATCGTTCTATCATTCTATCTATCTATCTATCTATCTATCGTTCTATCTATCTATCGTTCTGTCGTTCTATCTATCTATCGTTCTATCTATCTATCGTTCTATCGTTCTATCGTTCTATCTATCTATCGTTCTATCTATCTATCGTTCTATCATTCTATCTATCTATCGTTCTATCTATCTATCATTCTATCGTTCTATCTATCTATCGTTCTATCATTCTATCGTTCTATCTATCTATCTATCGTTCTATCATTCTATCATTCTATCTATCTATCTATCATTCTATCGTTCTAGCTATCTATCGTTCTATCATTCTATCGTTCTATCTATCTATCGTTCTATCGTTCTATCTATCTATCTTTCTATCATTCTATCTATCTATCTATCGTTCTATCTATCTATCGTTCTGTCGTTCTATCTATCTATCGTTCTATCTATCTATCGTTCTATCTATCTATCTATCGTTCTATCTATCTATCGTTCTATCTATCTGTCGTTCTATCTATCTATCATTCTATCGTTCTATCTATCTATCGTTCTATCATTCTATCGTTCTATCTATCTATCGTTCTATCGTTCTATCTATCTATCGTTCTATCTATCTATCGTTCTATCGTTCTATCTATCTATCGTTCTATCTATCTATCGTTCTATCGTTCTATCTATCTATCGTTCTATCATTCTATCGTTCTATCTATCTATCGTTCTATCGTTCTATCTATCTATCGTTCTATCTATCTATCGTTCTATCGTTCTATCTATCTATCGTTCTATCATTCTATCTATCTATCGTTCTATCTATCTATCGTTCTATCATTCTATCTATCTATCGTTCTATCATTCTATCTATCTATCGTTCTATCTATCTATCGTTCTATCATTCTATCTATCTATCGTTCTATCTATCTATCTATCTATCTATCTATCTATCTATCTATCTATCTATCTATCGTTCTATCATTCTATCTATCTATTGTTCTATCTATCTATCGTTCTATCGTTCTATCTATCTATCGTTCTATCTATCTATCGTTCTATCATTCTATCTATCTATCGTTCTATCTATCTATCTATCTATCTATCTATCGTTCTATCATTCTATCGTTCTATCTATCTATCTATCTATCGTTCTATCATTTTATCATTCTATCTATCTATCGTTCTATCGTTCTATCTATCTATCGTTCTATCTATCTATCGTTATATCATTCTATCTATCTATCGTTCTATCATTCTATCGTTCTATCTATCTATCGTTCTATCGTTCTATCTATCTATCATTCTATCTATCGTTCTATCTATCATTCTATCTATCTATCGTTCTATCTATCTATCGTTCTATCGTTCTATCTATCTATCATTCTATCTATCTATCGTTTTATCTATCTATCGTTCTATCTATCTATCGTTCTATCTATCTATCATTCTATCTATCTATCGTTCTATCTATCGTTCTATCATTCTATCTATCTATCGTTCTATCGTTTATCTATCTATCATTCTATCTTTCTATCGTTCTATCTATCTATCGTTCTATCTATTGTTCTATTGTTCTATCTATCTATCAATCTATCATTCTATGTATCTTTCTGTATATCGTTCTATCATTCTATCTATATATCGTTCTATCTATCTATCTATATATTGTTCTATCATTCTATCATTCTATCTATCTATCATTCTATCTATCTATCGTTCTATCTATCGTTCTATCGTTCTATCTATCTATATATCGTTCTATCTATCTATCAATCTATCTATCGTTCTATCTATCGTTCTATCTATCTATCGTTCTATCGTTTATCTATATATCATTCTATCTTTCTATCGTTCTATCTATCTATCGTTCTATCTATTGTTCTATTGTTCTATCTATCTATCAATCTATCATTCTATGTATCTTTCTGTATATCGTTCTATCATTCTATGTATCTTTCTGTATATCGTTCTATCATTCTATCTATATATCTATCATTCTATCTATCTATCGTTCTATCTATCTATCTTTCTATCTATCTATCGTTCTATCTATCTATATATCTATCTATCAATCTATCATTCTATGTATCTTTCTATCTATCGTTCTATCATTCTATCTATATATCTATCATTCTATCTATCTATCGTTCTATCTATCTATCGTTCTATATATCTATCATTCTATCGTTCTATCAATCTATCTATATATTGTTCTATCATTCTATCATTCTATCTATCTATCAATCGTTCTATCTATCGTTCTATCTATCTATATATCGTTCTATCTATCTATCAATCTATAATTCTATGTATCTATCTATCTATTGTTCTATCATTCTATCTATCTATCATTCTATCTATCTATCGTTCTATCTATCTATCATTCTATCTATCTATCGTTCTATCTATCTATCATTCTATCTATCTATCATTCTATCTATCTATCGTTCTATCGTTCTATCTATCTATCTATCGTTCTATCGTTCTATCATTCTATCGTTCTATCTATCTATCATTCTATCTTTCTATCGTTCTATCTATCTATCTATCGTTCTATCTATCGTTCTATTGTTCTATCTATCTATATATCGTTCTATCTATCTATCTATCTATCTATCAATCTATCATTCTATGTATCTATCTATCTATCGTTCTATCATTCTATCTATCTATCATTCTATCTATCTATCGTTCTATCTATCTATCAATCTATCTATCTATCGTTCTATCGTTCTATCAATCTATCTATATATTGTTCTATCATTCTATCAATCTATCGTTCTATCGTTCTATCATTCTATCAATCTATCGTTCTATCATTCTATCAATCTATCGTTCTATCGTGCTATCTATCTATCGTTCTATCAATCTATCTATCTATTGTTCTATCATTCTATCAATCTATCGTTCTATTGTTCTATCATTCTATCAATCTATCAATCTATCGTTCTATCATTCTATCATTCTATCTATCTATCATTCTATCAATCTATCGTTCTATCGTGCTATCTATCTATCGTTCTATCAATCTATCTATCTATTGTTCTATCATTCTATCAACTATCATTCTATCAATCTATTAATCTATCGTTGTATCATTCTATCAATCTATCTATCTATTGTTCTATCGTTCTATCATTCTATCAATCTATTGTTTTATCGTTCTATCGTTCTATCAATCTATCTATTTATCTATCGTTCTATCAATCTATCTATTTATCTATCGTTCTATCTATCTATCGTTCTATCGTTCTATCGATCTATCTATTGTTCTTTTGTTCTATCTATCTATCCATCTATCCATCTATCTATCTATCCATCCATCCATCTATCTATCGTTCTATCGTTCTATCGTTATATGTATCGATCGTTCCATTGTTCTATCTATCTATCGTTCTATCTATCTATCTATCTATCTATATATATATATATATATATATATATATTCTATCTATCTATTCTATCTATCGTTCTAGGATCTTTGTTGTGCAGTGGACAACTACAGAGAAAGAAAGGTGGGTCGCTCTTGCAGATCATAAACAGTGGCAATAAAAGTGCCCAAAAGCCCTCAGAAACTATCTAGATTAGGCTGTGAGACCAGTATTTAACAGGGTTGCTCTGACATAAGCCATGAGCAATGATAATAGGCTTCTGAATGGCCTTTCACATGACTTGCATCAGGGCTTCACACCTCAGCACTCGAGGTTTGACCTGTACATGAAAGCACTGCGGAGATCAGAGAGGAATCATCTCTGAAGGTCAGGATATATTGCTGCTGTGTTGCACAACTCAAACTGCCGGACGCAGAGAGAATCTCATCTTGTTTTTGCTTTTGTTTTGTTATTGACACTTTGTTTGCTCTAGTCACAGATTTCATCTTTTGCCATAATATTATTCCATTTTTTTTTTTTTAAATAACCGCACTCTCCTGAAAAAAGTTCCCACACCCATGAATGAATATTATAGATAAATCTTTCCCTGACAAAAGAGATTAAGATATACTAACCTGAGAATCATTTTTATAATAATATTTTAACAATTTAGCTATTTAGAATCAGAACTAAATGCTAAATTGGCTAAACAAGTTAAAGGGATCATTGGATGCCCATTTTCCACAAGTTGATATGATTCTTTAGGGTCTTAATGAAAAGTATATAACATAGTTTGGTTATAATTTCTCAATGGTAGTGTAAAACAACACCCTTTTACCCTGTCAACAACAGCTCTGTTCACAGTGAGCTGTTTCGGTGCATGTTCCTTTAAATGCTAATGAGCTCTGCTGACCCCGCCCCTCTCTTCCGTGGTGGGTGACAAGCCGTTCTCATGATACTGTAAACTTTAGCCACATTCATCGGGGAACTTAACTAGCACATTATTAGGAAAGGCGATTTGCAAATTTCATTAAACAAACTTATACTCAGTTCTTCTGGAGGTGAAGCTGGATCACGAATGATTCACGCGAACATAGACGCATTTAGGCAGATCGGAGGATGCATTCCCTTCAAAAACAAAGCTAATCCTCTGCGTCTTCAGCGGCTCAGATGTCTGGAGTAAATGACGACTGCTATATTCATTATTACATCCAACACAAAACACCTCAATCGCTTCTACATCTGCTCCGGCGGTGAAACAATGGAGGACTGATGACTGCTCACTCAGGGCGGAGCTAAGGTAAAACGCTAGTGTCAATCAACAATCGTGGGAGGGGCCTGTGTGACATCACACAGCCAAGAATCTGAGAACGGCTTGATTTGAGAAAGGGGTCATGATTTATCAATATTTTTAAAAAAAAGCACTGGGTGGATTTTTATCATTATTGGGTAGTTGTGTACACTCACTGCCAAGCACACATTTCAGTTCAAACAACATGTAAAAGTGAATTTTGCATCTGATGACCCCTTTAACTGCAAGATATAAACACAGAATTCTGACTTTTTTCCTCTTAATTCTAAATTCATATCTCACAATTGTTGTTGTTGTTGTTCTTGTTTTGTTTTGTTTTGTTTAGTTTTTTTGGGGGTGTCATGGAATCCTTGCAATTGTGAATTTATATGTTACAGTGAGGGTTTATTTATTTATGTATTTATTTATTTATTTATTATCAGAACTGTGAGGCTAGAAATGCTTCACTTTTACGATAAAGATATTGTGTTATAGTACGTTGTTGAGCAATGGTGTATTCAAAACGCAACTTAGGCTACATTATGGTCATATTTTTTGTTAATGTTAAACTATAATTTAATAAAAAATCAGCATGGTGCGTCTTTTCATCTCATCTTCAGCTCATCTCATCAAAACAAGAAACACTAAATAAATAAACATTTTCAGTAGTTTGTTGGCACATTGTGTTTATGCTGACAGTCACTATACATTAAAATGTCCAGATCCACATCCACCTATAGGAATATCACAGCATCCCTACTGTATATAAGCTCTATTCAGTATTATCCAGCAGTTTAATATAGCTTTGCTCAGGAGCTGATTAGATGACCAATTTAGCCGTGGCATCTCTATAGGAGTTATGCAATCTGGCATATTGCGAGAGGGATATGGATTTCACACCTGATTCAAGTTTGTGAGGTTGAATGTGAATTTGCTGCATATAAACTGCTTGATTTGGAAACTATCCGAGTGAGCACTGCATCCCTACATCACTGATATGAACTCTCTGCCTGCAAATCATCACTTAAGTTGTTAAATTTAGACGAGATCTGCCTTCCTCACATGAAGGAGAAGAGAATCAAGCATCCACGTCACAGCTGGCTCTATTCATCTCTGAATCTTCACCAAGCTAATGTTTTTCTCTTTTATGCATTGCTTAAAAGCTCTCAGGTTATTGACAAATATGTTTGTTGCGTAAGGCTTATCCATGCTTGTTGCTTTAGGCTTTGGTTATTGTTGACATGCTGTGATAAGTTTATCTGGGTACCAGAAAGATACTAAGTCTATCTGCCAACAAACTGTGTTTAAGTCAGCAACATGCTTGTTGCTTAAAGCTGATCTAGTTATCGGTAACATGCTTTTTAGTTAGATGCACAGTATGTAAGTTTCACCACTAGAGGTTGCTTATTTAAACACTATAACGTCATCAAGCAACGTGCTTGTTGCTTAAGGCTTTCCAGTTAATGTTTGCACCGTGCTCGTTACTTAAGATTTTGGGTCAATTATCAATCATCTTTGATGATAGCAGGCCTGACAGAACTTTTTAATTGTGAGTGAACAACTTTTTGGGAATTTTCTCAGAGTTCGGATATAAACAGAATTTTGACTCTTTTTTTTTTCTTACAATTCTGAGTTTACTTATTGCATTTTTTATTTAATACAGAATGAAATATTGAAAAAGTAATTGCGACTTTTAATAACTGCACGCTATGAATCATTAGGTAAGCATTAGTAAATATTCAGTTCATCCTTTATAAAGCATTGTCCCAACATTAATAGTCATTAGTAAGCAGTTTATAAATACAGCTATAAATGCCTCGTTCTTGATTTATAAGCATATCTATTACAAAGAGATTTAAAGGCTCAGTTATCTTCATAAACACAACAGAGAGGGATACAGAATGCAAAAAAAATTAAACTTATTTTATTTTTCTATGACACTGCACAGTTTCATATTTTGCATCTTGAAATAAATATTTCTGTGTTCTGTATCCCTCTGTGTTGTGTTTGTTTAACTTCTCTGTTTGGGAGATAAATGAGTCTTTAAATCTGCTTTATAATATATTCCTCACTTTAGATGAGCTCACAAAAAATAGATGACTGGCAACTACTAAATATTTAATAACTACCTTAATCATCACAGCAGGAATATAAATGCTTTATTAACACACTGAGCAACTATTATCATGTGTCTAATAATACGATTTATAAATGTACATTTAAATAGTTTATTAAGCATTTACTTACACCTTCTAAATTATCTCATGGACCACTGACAACTCCTAAATAACTTAATTTAGAAATGATAAATTGATCATTAATAAAGTATGAAAATACAATTATTAATCATTATAGATATGCTCAAGAACAAGGCATTTATAGCTGTGTTTATAAACTGCTTAATAATGCCTATTAATGTTGGGACAATGCTTTATAAAGGATGGATTGATTATTTACTAATGCTTAGCTAATGATTCATAGCATGCAGTTATTATAAAGTGTTACCGACTTTTCTTATAATTTCAAGTCTATATCTCGCTCCTGTGAGTTATTTATATCTCACAATTCTGTTTGTTTGCTTTTCTCTCAGAATCGCAAGGAAAAAATATAGCACTTTGTTGTGGCAATAGTATATTCGCAATGTGAATTTTATTTTTTCAATCATATTTCATCAACAATAAGCTATGATTATGATTTAAAAAATAACATTGTGCTTATTTTCATCATCTCATGTAAGTCTAAAAAAACATTTTCAGTAGTTCGGTGCAGATGAACAGGTCAGTGTGCATCAAAACCATAGTTTACACGCTGACTATGTAATGCAGTTATAGCGCACATCATCTAAATAATTATAATCATAAACCTAATGCAATGAAGAGAAACCAAAACGTGTTGCATATACAGTATAACCTAATATTCTGGCTTCTTTCATAAACAGCATGACAGACAGAACAGCCTCAGTGAACATCAGGAATGAATGTAAAGTCAATTTTAAATAAAAAGCTTTTGTTTTTCATTGAAAATGAAATTGAAATGAATTACACACTGTAAGTGATGAAATATCGTCCCATGTGAAATATCTGCCATCATTTCCTTTTTAAAATCCGGCGCATTACCAAAGAAACTAATTGGGATGTGCATAATCATAATGTGAAAGAGCTTTAACTGTGCATGAGTGATGAAATGTGTTTTTCTGTGTAATCATGAGCTCTGGATTCATTCAGCAGCTGTGTGTTCATCAGCTCATCAGAGAACAAATACCTGCACAAACACAATCAACAAAGGAATTAAGAAATGAAGGCTTTTGTTACATCTCGTTACAATCTTCTTTTATCTCAACTCATTTTCATGTACCACAAATAGGTAACGTTCTTTCAAATGCATCGTCCAGCGTTCGACATGCATAGGTCCCGGTTCATTAAACTACTGCTTTAGACTTTGTAAACTCTATTTTAAACTGACATGATATGAAAGCGTGTCTAAGATGAGCTCTAGCTGAAGCCTCAGTCTCCAGCGATAACCTTCAGTAATGATAGGAGTGACTGACAGGCTCTTCACTGTAGTGTTACTGTTCTTTTGACTTTATCCTGGTTTTTGAGTTGGTTTATTTCAACCCAACTATTGATCCAGTCTTGACTAACTGTTCAACTGTATGCGCTCTTCTAGTTTGGGTTACAGTTGTTCAACTGCGAGAGAAAAATTACTGTTTATAAAACTTTTATACAGTAACTGTTCAAAAGTTTGAGGTCAGTTAGACTTTCAATGTGTTTGAAAAATGATGTTTAAGGCTGCAATTTATTTGATTAAAAAACAGTAAAAACAGTGAAATATTATTGTAATGTAAAACAGCTGATTTCTATGTGAATATGTGTTAAACTGTAATGTATTTCTGTGATCAAAGCTGTATTTTCAGCATCATTACTGCAGTCTTCAGTGTCACATGATCTTCAGAAATCAGTCTAATATGCTGCTCAAGAAACATTTATGATTATTATCAATGTTGAAAACATTAATATTTTTGTGGAAACTGTCATACATTTTATTTTTCAGGATTCACAGATGAATAGAAAGTTCAAAAGAACAGCATTTATTTGGAATAGAAATATTTTGTAACATTATAAATATCTTTACTGTCACTTTTGATCAATTTAATGCATTCATTTATTAAAAGATTATATTATTATTATAAAAGTGTTTTTTTGTTGTTGTTTTTTATAGCTTTCTCTATGTATTCTAACCTTGTATTTGTAAAGTGCTGTCAATAACCAAACAGAGATGTAGCAGTGGTGTTTTTAAAGTCATATCCATGGATGGATGTGTTTATTGCTAATGCAACTAAGACAACTAAGAAAGAAAGTCCATTCACTTTTGTGAGTCAGAAAATGAAAGCTCAAAAACGTGGTAAAGTGCCATAAAAGCTAAGAGACGGATGCACCGGTGCGTCGTAATGGGAGTTGGAGTGTAAACCTGGGAGTTGAAAGTGCATTCACACTCGTGTTGTAGAGCTAAAGCCGAGTGTGGAGAACAGCAGGAGTTCAGAGAGCCGCGTGCACAAACACAGCTACCAGAAGACCTCGGGACACCGCTGCGTTAAAAACATGCTAGATTTAGGTTTCACCACAGAGCAGAGCATCCCTTAAGTGACGTCCACTTCCAGCTGTGTTTGTGTGCAGAATAACACTGTAGCATCTCCCATACAGCAAAATATATATATTCAAATGTACTTTTAAGTATATTTCAAGATTTGCTAAAAAAGGCAAAAAAAAAATATATTTTTAAATGTGCTTTTAAGTGTATTTCAAGATATACAAAAAAAAGGCCAATATATATATATATTTTTAAATGTGATTTTAAGTGTATTTCAAGATGTACAAAAAAGGCCAAAAAAAAAAATTTTAAATGTGCTTTTAAGTGTATTTCAAGATATACAAAAAAGGCCAAAAAAAAAATATTTTAAATGTGCTTTTAAGTGTATTTCAAGATATACAAAAAAGGCCAAAAAATATATATTTATAAATATGCTTTTAAGTGTATTTCAAGATATACAAAAAAAGGCCAAAAGAAATATATATTTTTAAATGTGCTTTTAAGTGTATTTCAAGATATACAAAAAAGGCCAAAAAAAAAATATTTTAAATGTGCTTTTAAGTGTATTTCAAGATATACAAAAAAGGCCAAAAAATATATATTTATAAATATGCTTTTAAGTGTATTTCAAGATATACAAAAAAAGGCCAAAAGAAATATATATTTTTAAATGTGCTTTTAAGTGTATTTCAAGATGTACAAAAAAGGCCAAAAAATATATATATTTTTAAATGTGCTTTTAAGTGTATTTCAAGATTTACAAAAAAAGGCCCAAAAATATATATATATTCAAATGTACTTTTCAGTATATTTCAAGATATACAAAAAAAGGCCAAAAGAAATATATATTTTCAAATGTACTTTTAAGTATATTTTAAGATTTACAAAAAAGGCCAAAAAATATATATATATATTCAAATGTACTTTTAAGTATATTTTAAGTTTATGCATAGATATATTTACATAAACATATTTTCTACCAGTAGATTTTTGTCCATGTTTTGTAGATTTTTGAAAATATATTTTAAATTTATATATATATTTTTTTTTTTTTAATTTATGAATAATGTTTAAAGCATGTTAAAATATATTTTGCCCTCTCTGTTTCAAGAAAATAGATTCACATATGTCACATTTGAAGAAAAAAATATTTATTGTCTATAATATGTGTGAACATATAACACATTTGCATCAACTTTAGCAAGGAACAGAATTTTAAATGCTCAAAGAAATCAAATATTGCAATATATAAAAGTATAAACAGTATTAAATCATTACAAATCTAGTTTTGATCTCTAATAGGCCATTCACATTTAATATGTTACTATTTCAAAAAAGTTTCATTGAGTTTCACTGTTTGCAACATATATTTAGTTTTATTTATTTTTTGCCATATGGTCTAGTATTTGTGTGTCTTGATGCGTTTAGTATTTTTTGTTTCCTAAAGTGAAATGTTATGATTTAATTAAAGATATTTATTTTGATTTAAGTTGCCTTGACAGAGTTGTGTTGATTAATATTCGGTCCGTGCATATAATTAAGGCTATACATTACATAGGCTTTAGCAGGGAACATTAATTGGCTATTTTAGCCCTGTAGATGGCAGACAATTAACAACATTAAGGAAGAATTTAAATTAATGACGGGAGATATCAGCATAACGGGAAGGAAATCTATCAAGATGCAGTTTTGGTGATTTTTAACTTTGTTTTCAAACTACTTCGTTCAGTCCATTATGGAAATGCACAGTTAGCTTTATTAAAGCAGAAATTACACAGTAAATTAAGAAGCTAATTTAAAAAAGTGCTCTATAGATGAGCTCTGACCTTTCCTGAAAGCAAGTGAAATGTGTTGGTGTGTGTCAGGCCTCAATTAACAAATGAGCAACAGTGCAAAATATACCCACGCTCATAAACACAAGCACGGACAATGAGAAATACACATGTCTGTAAATCACATTATGAGAGGAGAGTGTGCTATCAGTGAGAAATCCACCGCAGTCATTTCAATAGCAGCCAACTATTAAACTCACAAACTCTTCTGAACGACAGAAACTATATCAGCCTCCTCATCTGAACCAGCCGTTTGTGGCTTGTGCTTTTTATTCTTAAGAGTCAACACATTTTACTTCTGTAACCTGATGTAGCCTATCTCCCGTCATTAATTTAAATTATTCCTTAATTTTGTTAATTGTCTGCCATCTACAGGGCTAAAATAGACAATTAATGTTCCCTGCTAAAGCGTATGTAATGTATAGCCTTAATTATATGCACGGACCGAATATTAATCAACACAACTCTGTCAAGGCAACGTAAATCAATGAACAATACTAAACGCATCAAGTCACACAAATAGTAGGTCATATGGCAAAAACAAACAAACAGTGAAACTCAATGAAACATTTTTGAAATATAAAAATATTGTGTTTCAACCTTCAAACTCAAATGTGAATGGCCTATTAGAGATCAATGATTTGTAATGATTTAATACTGTTTATACTGTTATATATTGCAATATTTGATTTTTTTGAGCATTTGAAATTCTGTTCCTTGCTAAAGTTGATGTGTGAAACTAGATATTTAATGAGAACACATGTAGAGTGGGACTTGATTTTATCCGTCTGGAATTAATTGGATCATGAAAAGTGGGCATAATGTACCAGAAAGCAGTGATGTGGTTTTAGGACAAGGAAAGGAGAAAAGTAAGTGACGTCATCTGAAAAGTACAGTCGTCTCAGAAGTGGAACTATTTATTTATTTTGATAAAATGGGGATTTTTTTTTTTTTTTGTCATCTGAACCATACAATAATTTCTTGAGGTCACCTTTAGATTTTAAGTTAATATTTCAATGATTTAACAACAAATCGCATGTTCACTGTTCTCTGATGTTAGTTAATGGTCACATGACATGCAATAAAATATATTTTAATTTTACATATTTATGACTGAAATAATTATTATTAGCTCACAAACCTCCTGCAGTTCCCTCACAAACCCCCAGGGGTTACTAATAATACAACAAACAACTAATAATAATAAGTCCAAAATGAAAAAAAAAAATATATAAAAACAATACAATTATATATATAAAAAAAATAATAATAATACATAAAAAATAACAAAATGTATAACATATTTGAAGTTTCATGTAAACAGGAAATGTGCATGTGCCTTTAAATTCACCTTCAACAAAGAACTGTATGAAGTTACAACTAAAAAATTGTATGGTTATATTTACATCACTATTGTTTGGGTATTTTAATTTTACATTTTTCATGTAAAATTACATCAACTGATACCCCTTGCAGTCAATCAATCAGTCAGTCAATCAATCAATCAATCAGTCAATCAATCAATCAATCAATCAATCAATCAATAAATCAAACAGTCAGTCAGTCAATCAATCAATAAATCAATCAGTCAATCAGTCAGTCAATCAATCAATCAATCAATCAATCAATAAATAAATAAATCAACCAGTCAGTCAATCAATCAATCAATCAATCAATAAATCAACCAGTCAGTCAGTCAATCAATCAATCAATCAATAAATCAGTCAATCAGTCATTAAATCAATCAATCAATCAGTCAATCAATCAATCAGTCAATCAATCAATCAATAAATCAACCAGTCGGTCAGTCAGTCAATCAATCAATAAATAAATCAATCAGTCAATCAATCAAGCAATCAATAAATCAACCAGTCAGTCAATCAATCAGCCAATCAGTCAATCAATCGATCAATCAATCAATCAATCAGTCAATCAGTCAATCAGTCAATAAATAAATCAACCAGTCAGTCAATCAATCAATCAATCAATCAATCAATCAATCACTTTCAAGTAAACACTTATGCCTTTATATTCACAAATCAACAAGACACTTTATGAAGTCCCCACTTAAAATTTAGATGGCTACAAGTGACTGTTGTTTGGGCAAATATTGATTTGTTAAATAAATAACTCACAGGTTTGGCAGGCATTAGCAATAAGTCGAAATGTTTTGGATTAATTGAAACTAAATGAGGTCCATTGGAGTAATTCAGAGAAAATGACAGTCAAAAAAATCAAGACAAATTACAACAGAGCAGTAAACATCAAAGTATGTGTAATACATTATTGCCTATTGGACGTCTTCCCAGATATAATTTTTTCACTTCAGAAGTGAGGGTGAAAGTAGCATTTGATATTTAATTTCAAAGAATTTCACTCATTAATGATGTTTGCTTAATCAGATGTATGTCCGTGTGGAAACTGATGCACAAATGCACATTAATGCACGAACGAACATCTCTGCTGAGGAGCTGATGAAGAAATGACAATGTGTGTACCACTGCACTTCCACATGGTGTTCTGTAAATATCAATTATTAATGCACAGCTTATTTTTTTAATGACGCTGAATGCACTCTGTGACAGTCCTGCTAGATTAAAGGCACTGGTGAATGCAAACCCTAGTTAAAAAAAGTTACATATTTAAAATACATTTCTTACTAAGTATAGTTCAAATCTATTAACATATTTACTGACATATCACTCAAGACTTACTGATATAAAAATTATAATTAAACTTTATTTGGGCACAATGCACATTTCTTAATATTAAGCCTAAATAGTGTTTTAATGTCACTTTTGATGAGAATTGTATGAATAATATCGGTCTTTAAATGCAAAACATTTAAAGTATATTTGCAATAGTTCCACTTTAGCACAATTAAATATACTTCAGTATTTCTTTAGTTGGACTACTTCCGCACAATTAACAAGTGCATTAAGCACTAAATTAGTTTTAGCAGATTTAAGTATAGCAGTTTAGTATACTGAAAGTACAATTGCATGGTATTTTAGTAAGTACATAAATATGAAAATGTATTTGTAGTATGCTTAGCATGAAATAAATGTACAGGTGCTGGTCATATAATTAGAATATCATCAAAAAGTTGATTTATTTCACTAATTCCATTCAAAAAGTGAAACTTGTATAATGTATACATTCATTCCACATAGACTGATATATTTCAAGTGTTTATTTCTTTTAATTTTGATGATTATAAGTGACAACTAATGAAAACCCCAAATTCAGTATCTCAGAAAATTAGAATATTACTTAAGACCAATACAAAGAAAGGATTTTTAGAAATCTTGGCCAACTGAAAAGTATGAACATGAAAAGTATGAGCATGTACAGTACTCAATACTTAGTTGGGGCTCCTTTTGCCTGAATTACTGCAGCAATGCGGTGTGGCATGGAGTCGATCAGTCTGTGGCACTGCTCAGGTGTTATGAGAGCCCAGGTTGCTCTGATAGTGGCCTTCAGCTCTTCTGCATTGTTGGGTCTGGCATATCGCATCTTCCTCTTCACAATAGCCCATAGATTTTCTATGGGGTTAAGGTCAGGCGAGTTTGCTGGCCAATTAAGAACAGGGATACCATGGTCCTTAAACCAGGTACTGGTAGCTTTGGCACTGTGTGCAGGTGCCAAGTCCTGTTGGAAAATGAAATCTGCATCTCCATAAAGTTGGTCAGCAGCAGGAAGCATGAAGTGCTCTAAAACTTCCTGGTATATGGCTGTGTTGACCTTGGACCTCAGAAAACACAGTGGACCAACACCAGCAGATGACATGGCACCCCAAACCATCACTGACTGTGGAAACTTTACACTGGACCTCAAGCAACGTGGATTCTGTGCCTCTCCTCTCTTCCTCCAGACTCTGGGACCCTGATTTCCAAAGGAAATGCAAAATTTACTTTCATCAGAGAACATAACTTTGGACCACTCAGCAGCAGTCCAGTCCTTTTTGTCTTTAGCCCAGGCGAGACGCTTCTGACGCTGTCTGTTGTTCAAGAGTGGCTTGACACAAGGAATGCGACAGCTGAAACCCATGTCTTGCATACGTCTGTGCGTAGTGGTTCTTGAAGCACTGACTCCAGCTGCAGTCCACTCTTTGTGAATCTCCCCCACATTTTTGAATGGGTTTTGTTTCACAATCCTCTCCAGGGTGCGGTTATCCCTATTGCTTGTACACTTTTTTCTACCACATCTTTTCCTTCCCTTCGCCTCTCTATTAATGTGCTTGGACACAGAGCTCTGTGAACAGCCAGCCTCTTTTGCAATGACATTTTGTGTCTTGCCCTCCTTGTGCAAGGTGTCAATGGTCGTCTTTTGGACAACTGTCAAGTCAGCAGTCTTCCCCATGATTGTGTAGCCTACAGAACTAGACTGAGAGACCATTTAAAGGCCTTTGCAGGTGTTTTGAGTTAATTAGCTGATTAGAGTGTGGCACCAGGTGTCTTCAATATTGGACCGTTTCACAATATTCTAATTTTCTGAGATACTGAATTTGGGGTTTTCATTAGTTGTCACTTATAATCATCAAAATTAAAAGAAATAAACACTTGAAATATATCAGTCTGTGTGGAATGAATGTATACATTATACAAGTTTCACTTTTTGAATGGAATTAGTGAAATAAATCAACTTTTTGATGATATTCTAATTATATGACCAGCACCTGTATTTCAAATACATTTTAGTATATGTATTTTTCACTAGGGATTTGTGAACGAGTGGTGCATTTTCTCCTCCTTTTGCCTTTCATTCTCGTTCTAGGCCTGTAGATTGGAAGCTTGTTCTAATGTAATCGGCACTGTTTGCCCTACAGAGGGAATCTACATGAGACTGGAAGGCAGCTGGTGGCCAATTTGAAGAAACTTTTTTGCGAGTTGTCGTCTTGTGCTCTCTCTCTCTCTCTCGGGGCTCCGGCAGCAGCGCACTCAACAATGAAACCAGCCAATAATTGCTTTGCCTGAGGATCTAACATGTCTCTCGCCCCCACCAGTATGCTAGCGCTGACAACATACAGCCCGGGGAAAAGCCAGACGCTCGTGTCTAGAGGGCAAGAAGATGGCTGACAAAAGCACTGCGGGAGAGACGAGGGAAGGGGCTTGTCTTTGGAGGATAGAGCTGGATTTTTAGTGCTAAATGTGCTGTTACAGAAGATGTTTCAGCACATCTCGTGTCAGAACGAGTTCGGCGGTGTATTACGTGAGCCTCATATAAATCCAGTTAGGGTTTAATATACGAGCGTATCATACATTTTTTTAATCGTTTAATTTTTCCCCTGATGTTCACTCATAGGTAAAGAGATCATGACCACTTTGTACCCTTTTTCAGTATTAAACAGGCTGCTTGTTGTCTTTATTGCATGAATAGATGATCTTTGAAAGTAGTGCTGTCAATGCGAGTCAGATCTGCGTCACGAAACTAAAAGACTTTCAAATCACATGAGCCAATATTTTATTCACAATAGAACATAACAAATGTTTAAACTGAGAAATTTTACACTTTTATCCAATAAATTATCTCATTTCAAATTTGATGCCTGCTACAGGTCTTAAAAAAGTTGGAAACAAAGTGCTGAAAAAGCAAGAAATTTTGAAAAGATTCAGCTGGGAGAACATCTAGCAACTAATTAAGTTAATTGATAGCTATAGATAGCTATAAAAGGGATGTCTTAGAGAGGCAGAGTCTCTCAGAAGTAAAGATGGGCAGAGGCTCTCCAATCTGTGAAAGAGTGTGTAAAAAGATTGTGGAATACTTTAAAAACAATGTTCCTCAACGTCAAATTGCAAAGGCTTTGCAAATCTCATCATCTATAGTGTGTAACATCATCAAAAGATTCAGAGAAACGAGAAATCTCTATGCGTAAGGGACCTTTGTTGGATGCCGTGGTCTTCGGGCCCTCAGACGACACTGCATCACTCATCGGCATGATTCTGTCATTAACATTACTAAATGGGCCCAGGAATACTTCCAGAAACCACTGTCGGTAAACACAATCCGCGTGCCATCTGCAGATGCCAACTAAAGCTCTATCATGCAAAAAGGAAGCCATATGTGAACATGGTCCAGAAGCGCCGTCATGTCCTGAGGGCCAAGGCTCAATTAAAATGGACTGTTTCAAAGTGGAAAAGTGTTCTATGGTCAGATGTAAAATTACGTACGCCGTGTCCTCCGGGCTAAAGAGGAGGGAGACCTTCCAGTGTGTTATCAGCGTTCAGTTCAAAAGCCAGCATCTCTGATGGTATGGGGGTGCATAAGTGCATAAGGTATGGGCTGCTTGCATGTTTTGGAAGGCACTATGAATGCTGAAAGGTATATATAGGTTTTAGAGCAACATATGCTCCCCTCCAGCTGACGTCTATTTCAGCAGGACACTGCAAAACCACATACTGCAGCTATTACAACAGCATGGCTTCGTAGTAGAAGAGTCCGGGTGCTGAATTGGCCTGCAGTCCAGATCTTTCACCTATAGAGAACATTTGGTGCATCATTACACGAAAAATACGTCAAAGACGACCACAAACTCTTCAGCAGCTGGAAACTTATATCAGGCAAGAATGGGACCAAATTTCAAAACCATAACTCTGTAAACAGTTGAATAGAATGCTCTTTGTGAGTGAGACATTGAATCATTCACTTTACTAATTCGTTCAAAAACATTTGCTGTGTCCCAATTCGCCTCCTTATATTAGGCCCTAAAAATATGTTTGTGAAGAAAAAGTACATACTTTTGAATGTGTAGCAGAATAGCAGGCAAGCTTTGGGACATATTAGCCTACTTCTACATAACTGTGTCTTTAATGAACTGCTCTGTTTCTCGGTTACATGCATCCCTGTCAGTCATTTTGCCACTGTTAACATCATCCACATTTAGTTTCATTTAATTTCCTACCGTATCGGAGAGAAATTAAGAGGCATGTTGGTCTGCCAGTCACGGGTCTATCATGCCGAGATCTCTCCTCATGTGTTTGGATAATGATACATTTAACAGTTAACGACCAAACCTATCTTTACACAGTGTTGTTGCAGATAACATATAATGTGGATAACATTAAATACATCAGGGTAGATAGCCTATTGATTAATAATCACTAAAACCCTTTATCTAAACCTCTTTACTTAACCATCAATCTCACATATCTGCCATGTTTGTAGTGTGTTTTTTAACACTTTTAATTTGTGTTTGTAGTTCTACTCAAATCTTTGTCTAATGTGCAATACGTTGTGGGCAATATTAGCCATTAGAGCGTCCATCCAAGGTCCATCCAAAACCATCCAGGTACCTTTGGGATACTAATTTCAACATGCTACAAGTTGGGACACTAATTTTTAATTTAGAATACTATTTAGGATGGATAGTATGCAAATTCGGACGCAGTGATTGAGTCGTTCAGGAGCAAAATAACACTACTACAGTATGTGCTGCTCAGAGAAGCCTAACGTTTCTGATGTAACTTTGTTTGGTGATTTGTTGGCAATATTGTGTCTAAAATGTAATGAACGGTTTATATAAGCTTTTAAAGGGTTAGTTCACCCAAAAATGAAAATATACGTATGAGAATACTTTTTGTGCGCAAAGAAAACAATAAGATAATTTATTCAGCAATTCTTCTCTCCCGAGTTACCGTCTTCCACCATTTTGGAGAGTACCCCAGAACGTTGTTTACGTTCAGCATTCACGCCCTACTGACCGTAAACAACGCTGATTATGTTGATTGCATTCTTCGTACTCTCCAAAATGGCGGAAGACGGTAACTCGGGGGAGAAGAATTGCTGAATAAATTAAATTATTGTTTTCCTTGCACACAAAAAGTATTCTTGTACCCTGAAAAAAAAAATTCATTGAATTTACAAAAAAATAAAAAATGAAGGTAAGTGGTTGCAATCAATGTATTTTAGCTACATTTAAATAAACAAATGTCGTTGACTAACTTTAATTTTTTTTTTTTTTTAATGTAGCTAAAATAAATTGTTTGCAACCACTTACATAAAAAAAAAAAAAGAAATAGTATTATTTTTTTTTTCAGTGTAGCTTTGTAAAATTACGGTTGAACTCTTTACTTTACTTTTAGTCATTTAGCAGACGCTTTTATCCAAAGTGACTTACAAATAAGAAAAAGTAACTAAAACTATAAGTTAAAACTCTATAAATACTATATATACACATTTAAGAAAATAAATAAATTAAATAAAAATGACAAATGCATACAACGACATTTCAAAACTAAACATTTAAATGAAAACAAAAAATAAAACTAAAAACAATTCAAAATATTAAAACAACAAAAGGTATGAGTATAATAATGATTCTAATATAACACTAAGCCAAACACCTATATATATATTATTTCATGTCCATGTAGTATGCTGAAGTACTAAAATAACTCAAACTAAAACTTAATAAAAAACGAATAAAATGACAACATTACAACAACTGTAACTAAAACTAAAATAGATAACAAATACAAATCAAACTACATTAGTTTATCAGTAATCCTGAGCCAAACACACATGCTAACACCTTACTTACACAGTAAGAAATGGTTATAAAAAACTGAAACAGAAGTGAAACAAGTCGTAGGAAAGAGGAGAAATAAAAAGCGATACTTATATCCATTGCCGGTGTTAGAGTCGATGGTCTTTACAGTCTTCAGTCTTCACGCGACGGCTGCCGCGGTAAACTACGCTTTTTATACCCATCTAACAAAACACTAATCCAATTCAGCTGAACACACTTTCCTGTTAATCACAACAAATGGCCAAGCAAGCGCCCGACACTGACAAGATATGCTCAAGGTTCAAGGTTCAAGGTTCTTGTTTATTTGTCACATACACAATCATACAGGGTATAATCAGTAGTGAAATGTAGGTGATACGCGATACAGTACCAAGCGTGATTTCAGCAAGTCTCAACACAGTAAACAAAACAAGCGTTTCCTAGCAACGACAACTGCGCTAAACACTAATGAGACAAGTAAATACACTTACGAGCTGATTTTAACTCCCGCTGATAGACTGCTTCTCTCAAAGAGTATTATTTACACCGTTTTCTGCTGGCGCTTGAACACACGTTCCTGTTAATCACAACAAATGGCCACGCTGAACTCCTGGGCTCGTATTCTTAAAGATTCTAAGAATCTACTAACTAGGAGTCTTAGCTTAAAAGTGATTCAGGACCAATCTGAGAGCAGCTCTGAGCGAGGAAAAGATGAAAACTTTAATCTTAGTGAGGAGGCGGGGCTAACCCTGTTGCTAGGTAACATACAGTCTTTTGAAGACTGTGATTGGTTGGTTGTCCAAGAAGGAAATAAAAGAGCGCTTTTAAGAGTAGAGTCAGGCCTAATTTTTCCTGTTTTACTGTACTCTCTCTCTCTCTCTCTCTCTCTCACACACACACACACACACATTATATATGTATTCTTTATTTTTTATTTACCATGCTGTCATACTTAACATATTTTATAGGAAATGAACAGCGACACAATAAGGTTCTGAAAGTGCTGTAACAGACCCAAATCATCGCTGCTGCATCGCTGCATTTTTCCAGTTGCCAAATATGTTAATGTAGATAATGTAGTGATTTCTGGCGCTATGGCATTTCAGCGCGGTGTCGGAGATGTTAGCATGTCTCTAAGTTCGGTCACAAACATGATCCCTGCACGATCTAATGTGTAGCGTCTTATTATCTCAGACATTCATTGTGTGCAACACATTTCTTCATGTTTGGTTCATTTTCTCTACTGCTAAAGAAACTCTTAAGCCTCTTAAAAGTCCTCGTACGTATAATTTTGGACCTTAAGACCTCTTTTAAGGGTTAAGATGCTTTCTGAATGACTTTTTTCTTTACTAGGATCTTTTCTTTAATTTTAAGGGGAAACACCCACATGTCTAAGAATTTTCTTAGAATTTTGTTACTAGGAGCAACTCTTAGCGCTAAGATTTTTCATGAATACGGGCCCTGATGTCCTGACTATTTTACTGATGTCTTTGCTACGTTTCTGTGCATTGATCGTGGTAATATCCATTCTGTCTATGGAGGGTCAGAGAGCTCTCGGATTTCATCAAAAATATCTTAATTTGTGTTTCAAAGATGAACGACGGTCTTACGGGTTTGGAACGACATGAGGGTGAGTAATTAATAACAGAAGTTTAATTTTGGGGTGAACTAACCCTTTAATATATAGGCTATAAACTTTATTTTAAATGTACATTTCAGTGCTGAGTAATATTAAACAACATGTCCTTCCTATAGCGTTAGAGTTAGGATTTGGTTCAGGGTTATTGCACATAATTATGCCTAATCTTCTGTTATTATTATAGTAAGTGCATGTAACATGCTTGCATTGGTTCTTGAGAATCAACAGAAAGTCAGTGTTGTTGGATAATATGTGTCCCTGGAGCACAAAAGCAGTCATAAGTAACACAGGTATATTTGTAGCAATAGACAACAATACATTGTATGGGTCAAAATTATAGATTTTTATTTTATGCCAAAAATC
The DNA here is from genome assembly GCA_027422415.1 of Schizothorax lantsangensis. NCBI lineage: Eukaryota > Metazoa > Chordata > Actinopteri > Cypriniformes > Cyprinidae > Schizothorax > Schizothorax lantsangensis. The sequence goes on along the minus strand of CM049863.1, from coordinate 1,326,822 downwards.
ATTAGAATATTAAGTAAAGATCATGTTCCATGAAAATATTTTGTAAATTAACTACCGTATATATATATATATAAACTTAATTTTTGATTAGTAATATGCATTGCTAAGAACTTCATTTGAACAACTTTAAAGGTGATTTTCTCAATATTTAGATTTTTTTGCACCCTCAGATTCCAGATTTCCAAATATTGTCCTATCATAACAAACCATACATCAATGGAAAGCTAATTTATTCAGCTTTCCGATGACGTATAAATCTCAATTTTGAAAAATTGACACTTAATTAATGATTTTGTGGTCCAGGGTCACAAATAGAAACCATTTTTCCATCATCATGAGACGTATTTTGTGCAAATATATGTCACACAACTACCAAATCACATGAGAAACTGAAATGAGGAAGCAGAAAGATGATGTGGCGTGGAGCCGTGATAACAAGCTATTTTTGTGTGCGGGAAAAATGACCACGGGATAAATGAAAGGCTTTGAACAAAGAATGCATGCTCTCTGCAGGTGAGAAATGCTGGGCAGATGCACCTGTGAAGGTTAGAGAAGGATGAGAAGGGTTCGGGCCGGCGATGTGCAGATACACACAGACTCGTGCATGAGTATACGCCACTGTCGGAGGCAACGGCCTGGAAATTGCTTTTAAACCCCAAGGTGCATGCTTATTTCACAGTCATGTTTAAAAGTCAAGAACCCAATCCTCTGACTCAAAAACAGCTCAGAGGGAAAGACACACACATCAAGAGCCAAGCGGGAGCGAGGGTTTAAGAAACACTGGCAATCGCTGAGCCAGAGGCCGCAGTGTACGTCAAGGTATGCTGCCATAATCCCGTAATTAAGAAAAATTCAACACATTTAGAGCAAAGGAGCTCAATTTGTCGGTTGTATTAAATTATAAATAGAACACACCAGGGGTGCATTAGACTGCTTGTTTTAGCCCTCAATATCTCTTTTGATGTAGACGTCTGGAGGAATGCAAATGATGGCTGGAAGAATTGGTTGGTAGTTTCATAATACATTGTATTGGAAATCTACAAAACTAATGTAATTAGTGCTTTGGTTATGTATGACTATGCGTTTTGGTACAAAGTTGTATTTTGTGGATCCTGTCCTTGAATATTTTTTGTACTTTGCTTAATAAATGTATTGGTTTCTTGGCCCTTCTGGCCTCTTTTTATCTGTTGTGAGCACATCAGGCTTCTGACTCATAAAAGCACACGGCTGGTAATTGGAAGCCTTTCAAAGAAATGTTCAATTAATTTCGGATCCTGGCTTCTCTCTTGACGGTAAGAGTGACGTCTCTGTCTGAGAAACTCTTCTCAGTGTTTGCTATGAGCCTGATTAAGAGTATTTACAGAGGAAGCGTCTCCAGATATTTTCATGCAGTTCATCTTGAATATATCGTTTCATTAATGAGTGCCGATCTGGAGCTGTGATTTATCATTTTTAATAATTGTTGGAAGTCATTATGATATCATTACGGCATTATAAAGAGCATTATGACATCATTGGAATTCATTTTGGCATCGTAATGACTTTCATAATCTCTGGAAGTCATTATGATAATTACCAACAAGTGTTTTTTTGTTGTTTTTTTTAACGGTCCGTACAAAGGACCTACAAAGACCCAGAACCAACAACAGCAGACACATGGACAACTTTAACAAATTAAATGTTACTGGTTTATGGTTTATTTGAAAACAGTTTTATATATGAAAAAAGCCACATGATGTGCTAATAAAATTATTTTAGACATTTTATATTTACTCATAATATCTAATTTCTTTCTTTCTTTCTTTCTTTCTTTCTTTCTTTGCATTTCTTTCTTTCATTTTATTAAATTTATATATTTATGTATTTGTTTATTTGATTTTATTTATATATAAAATGTAGAAATTTTTATTTTTTTCTTTAAATTTATATTTATTTTGTTTGTTTTGTATTCTGTTGCTATTTATTTATTTTGCCTGTCAACATAGATTTTCTACATGTCCACGTCCAACAATTTTAGCATACATCCCAGTATGATTTATCCCAGTATAACAACAACAAACAAATATTAAGACTTGAAAGAATTTAAATAAAGATAATTATTTTACCAAGTTCAAGATTAAGTTAGAGGATGATTCTCACAAAACTATATTTTCTGCAAGACTTTTTCAAGATAAATTAAAACTTTTTTTTTTTTTTTCATAATTCACAGTTTATGTATACAGTGCAACAGCAAAAAAATAAAAATAAATAAATAAACCTGCGATGAAAAATAAATGTCACATTTGTTTAGAGCATTTTCTATAACTACAAGTCAAGCTGCAATACCAAACAGGACCACACAGAGATGCCAACAGACCTTAACCTGACTCTAAATAAATACACGCGGATCCATTCAGAATTATTAAACAGAGCAAAACACTAATTAAAAAAGCAAATAAAAACATTCTGAATTTGTTGAATGTGGTGATCTGAAGGCAGCCCAACATCACCAATTAATCTAGCTCAACTAATCTGTTGTAAATGTATAATCTGTTGCACCTTCACATATTACTATGTATAGATGTGTACATGATGTAGAATGTGTACATACGGTGTATTGGTAACTAAGTATGTCTTTATAGTACACTGTGTATATTGAGTATGTGTATGTGTATTTTGCACATTGTCTTCTGTACAGTCTGTAAATATGTACTGTCTATATGTAAATTGTTTTGTTTTTTTTGCACTGTCTGGAGCACGCTCTCAAGAATTTCACTCACCAAGGCACTCGTGCTGTGGTGATGTGACAATAAAAGTGATTTGATTTTGATTTGATCACCAGTGAACAGTTCCTCTGTCAGATGTCCATATGTACATAAACACCACTGACCAATGCAAACTCCTATAAAAACACACTTCTACATGTCCATTATAAAACACTTGCCCGACTCGTGACCATACTGAAATGTGCACATACACGGTCTGTTTATATGCACATTAATAATAACTGACTCCCACTTGTGTCTAATAATATACGACTCCTTTATGTTACTGTAATCATTTTTACCTCCATTTCTGTCACAAATCCGGTTCGTGGCCTTCCGTCCGACTGCCACAAGAGGTTGCCTCCCCATCATATTGACTCTCACACCACACAGACTGTTTCATGTCACTCTGGACTGCATTTCCCATCATCCATTGCAATGATCACCCACAGCTGTCACCAATCGCACGCTCACCTGAGAGCTATTACACACACTATATAACACCCATTCAGATCGCCGAGTATTGTCTAGCGTATATCACTCTTCTAGTGATAGCACTATGGAGCCATTTCACGTTGCCAGTCCTAGTTTCTAATTCCAGTTCTAGTCTAAGTCTAGTCATTTCATGTTGCCTTGTTGTTTGTTTACTGATCCTTTTACCTGTGTATCACAACTGTGGATTAACCCTTTGCCTGCTGTTTCGGACTCTGTTTGCACCTCACCTGAACTATTGCTCGTGTTATCGGATTACCCCTCTTGTCAAGCCCTCTGGATAAGGTCCACGCTTGCCCTAGAATTACACTTGTGCCTTGCCCGTGCCATACCCGTTTGCTGTTATTTGACCATGCCTGTGTTTTGACTATGTTTACTAATAAAAGCTTGCAATTGGATCCGCTTGCCTCAAGTCTCGTCAGGTCCGTTACAATTACAATCCGATTAGTCCTGACGTCATATTTCATATTAATCGCTATACAAGTTAAGGTTACATATGATGACGAAGCACGTTAGTGCTAGCCCTCCCGGAACTCATCGAGATTGCATTACAGTTCCTGCAGTTCAAGGAAAAAAATAAAACTTAGTCTGGTTGATTCTCAGCCAGAGCGAAATCGCCCAAAAATTGGCGGGACTCCACATCGTGACTCGACGCTGATTGGACTGTATATCCAGAGGCAGAACAAACAGTCTAGAACAGTGAAAGCAAGCATAACACTGTGCTTCAATGTGATAGAAAAAATCCCCCCCTTTCATACTTTGGTGGTGCGTCGTCCTAATAAAGAAACCGGCCCTGGTCAGTGTAATGAGCTTATGTTATGAGTACAGGCAAATACTCAACAAAATATGTTTATTAAGCACATTGGCAATATAAAAAAAGCTTTGTGAATTTAGTATTTTTTCATGTCATTAAAAAATTGTGAAAAATTATATTGTATTCATATTTTATTCTATGTTCTCTGTAGAGGACACTAGGACTCAGTTTTACTAAAAAAAATAAAATGACATGAATAGACATCAAAAAGGCAAAAACAATGTTTTTTTTATCACCAATCAATTTTTAGGTTTCAGGATTTTTTATACTAAACTTTGTTTAACGATGATTCTCAACTATGTTATAAAATATATAACAAAATGATTTGATATACCATTTTGTTTTATGCAATATGTGTGTAAAAATTTCCATAAACTGGTTTTCCCATTAAACACAGTGTATCTATACACTGTATCTAATTTGCATATTAATGTGTTGCTGTTGGGACAGCATGTTGAAAAAAGAATTGTCATAATGGGAGTAATAATTGGCTGGATTTTCATAATAATATCTAATATTTCAAAAGAAAATTGATATATAATTTATTTTCCTATTCAATTGTTATGTCTCCCAAAATGCATAATAAACATGCTTTTAGTCCTGGACGTGTATGAAATTATGTCCTGTTTCATAACAGCAAGTCATATTTGAATTTGAAAACCCATAACATTTTCCTGAGATGTTGCTTTATGACAAACAATTAGAAAATGATTCAGATTTAAATGGCAATTACACAATATAATCACATTTCCATAAGGATGTAAAATTTTCACTAAATTAATTTTAGCCATCTTTAAAGACCAATGAGAGGGAGTGGTTATGATGAAACATCCAGTCATTTAATATCTCTATAAAGCCCTGAATGTGCTCTGTACTGTACATCCAGACTTAACACAGTCTCAGAGAAATACACTACAATATAATGTACACTACAGAGACACAAACTCCTCAGCTGCGTCTCAGGAGGATATTGCGAAACTATAAAAGAGGATGTGATTTCTGAGGAAAATGGAAATGTTTTTGATTCTGTCGTGGTTTTATGAACTGTGTGGCTGCTTCAGGAAATATCATTGATTGAGAAATCTGAGGGCGTTTGGGTCAGATTACTTTGAGGAATCTGGAGGAGGAAGGCAAAGAGACCTTAGGTTTCAAAGCAGTGTGTTTCTGATGTGCTGAAGAAGACAGCTGACAAAGCTGTGAGAGATGACGAGAGGAAGCAGCTCAGTATTTATTTACCAGAGAGACAGTTGAATAGCCTCACTATAAAAATATGACCAGTGGCTCGATTTGCCCTATTTTAGTTGAGACACATTGAAAAAAATTTAGTTTTTTATATATATATACACTATATTGCCAAAAGTATTGGCACCCCCTTCTTTGGAACAGAAAAATGCACTTCCAAATCTGTGGCAACAACGATGGGAACATAATTCATGTGTTTAAAAATTGTATTTCATCTCTGTAGCAACAGTTTTGTAAGTGTCTAAAATGACTGAACCCATATGTACAAGTCATTGGTGTTTGGTGATGAGTTTTTGTCTCAAGGTCTGCATTTACAGTCACACCAGAGGTGTTAAACTGGGATTAGGACTTGGTTTTATGCAGACCAGTCAAGTTCTTCCACACTGACTCAATCAATCATTTTCTTTTTGAACCTTGTCTTATACACAGAGACATTGTCATGTTAGAATAGAAAAGAGTCCAAACTGTTGCTATAATATTAGAAGCACACAATTTCCTAGAATATCATTATATGCTTTAACATTAAGATTTGTACTCATAGAAATTACTAAAGTAGTCAAACCTGTTCATTAGAAGGGGTGCCAATACTTTTGGCAATATAGTGTATGTAGTATATACACTGCCCTCCAAAAGTTTGGAAACGCTCTAGAAAATGGGGTTTTGGACAATATTGGCATGAATCCTTTTTAATTTGTGATAATTTTGCACTGATAAGGGACAACACAAACTACAAAAACATATTTTATTACATAAACAGTTTATGCATAGAAAAAACTAACATTTTAAATGTAATATTTGTAAACTATCTGACCTAAATTGTGTTCTAATTAATTCATTGTATTCTAAACTTAATTGGTAATCAATTGTTGAAGCTATTAAGGTGTGCTGAGCCAAAGGCCAAGTTTAAACCAGTAACCAGGCATCACAGCTGGTCTGACTTTGACATGTATATATTGCCATTATTATGTAATCAAAATGAAAATTATTATTGCTGGTCTTCAATGATAATGTCAAGATACTTTAATGTACAGTATTTGCACTAAAAAATGATAAGGATTTATGCTGATATCGTCCAAAACCACACTTTGCCAGGGTGTTTCCAAGCTTTTGGAGGGCAGTGTATATATATATATATAGTTGTTTTTCTGGAAAAGCAGGCTCATGCCCCCCCCCCCCTGGGAATCCACTGATTCCCAGTGAAGACGCCTCATACAGTACATGACTATGTGTCATTAACCCAGACTTCACTATTCTGACCAGTGACTCACCCTGATCTTCTGCTTTCTGCTGTCGCTCTCCCGCTGAGTGAGGAGGATCTGGACAAACAGCCGAGAGCTCCTCGGGGCCCGTATGCAATCACACAGTGCAGCGCTGTCGGTGGGAGGCCCCTCAGGAGCCCAGCACTAATCATATTATTGCTTCTGCACAGCCACTGCATTACAAGAGCGGCTGGATGAGGACGTGTTTACAGTGCTTTTCATTTAACACCTGCCATGAAGTTAACGTGTTCTCAATGTACAGAATACTAAATATTTTGGTGGCTTTAATACAAATCGGAAATAGAAATTATTTAAATGCTAATATTGATATAATTCAGATATTTTATAATACAGATATACTATTTATCAAAACAATAAAAGAATGTTACACTTATTTATTTAGTGTGGGTGTATGCATGTACTGTATGTATATATATATACACACACACACCATAACAATAAAAAAAAACATTTACATAAAAGCATACAATAACTTTAACTGATAAAAATAAAGGTTTGAAAATAAAGAAGCCTGCAATATTTTTTTTTATCATCTATTTGTTAAGGGAACGTTTCTTGATTTTATATATTTAACTTGACATACTAATATATATATATATATATTTATATTTTTAAGTAATAAAAAGTATATTTTTAAAAAATCATATAAAAAACTAATGAAAATGGCAAATAAAATGCTAAAACTTTAACACAAATTACAATAAAATGGAAAATGTATAAAAAATATTCTATAATAAAAAGTGTAATAGTATCTCAGTGATACGGGGGGGGGGGGGGGGGGGGGGGGGGGGGGGGTTGGTCACTGAAACAAAGCAACTCCCATGCCAAATAAATGCATAAATTAAAAAATAAATAAAGCAAACATAATTATCTAAATTGGATGAGTTGTCAAAAGCAATTTATTATGCTTTCACATTTTATTAATCATCTGTAAAAGCAGCTGACTTGAGAACATGTTATGACTTCAGTGATCTCAGACATGCAGAAATGCATCATGGGAATGTGGTTTGAGTCTGGCCTTGAGGACGACGACTTCATTTAATCAGTTTGTACTCATGATTACAAACCTTGAATTCTAGATCAGAAGGAAAACCACATGAAGCTGACGCCGTGTAGTAACACATGAAGCATAATTCATATTGCTCAATCATAAGACATGCTACCATTATTCAATATTAATGCATGTCTTTTCACTCCGCCGTGATGAAAGATGGATCCTACAAACTCTCCGAACCAACTGAGAAAATAATTTTTGATCCATTAACAAATTCATAATCACACAGTGTGGCTCTAGGACATTTTTTCATACAAATGAATACATGCATTATAAATGTGGACTGCATATAAACCCGAGTATGTGAAGCTTTACAGTATGAATGTGGATCATAGAATTGATGGAATTCATGGGTTGGCTTTATTTCACTATGTAGCATTATTAGTTATAATTTCCTTGAAATGCTTAACATGTATTTATGATTTTAAATACGTTAACACTTCTTTGTTCAGCTCAGCCTTGTCTATATAGTTATTTGTCTATATAGTTATTGTCTATATAGTTATTGTCTATATAGTTATTTGTCTATATAATTATTGTCTATATAGTCTATATAAAAAAAATCTATATAGTTATTATTTTTTATTTCAGTTTTAGCTTTAGTTATTTTAGCACATCAAATTAGAAATATAAGAAATGTTGCCTTGGCAACTAGCTGAAATAAAATGTTATGGTTTTAGTTGACTATAATAACCCTGAATCACACTGAACACACACACACACTCACTCATGCAATCACACGAACACACACACACACACACACACACTCACACACACAAACACACACACACACTCACACATGCAATCACACTAACACACACACACACACTCACACACACAAACACACACACGCTCACTCACGCAATCACACTAACACACACACACACACACACTCACACTCACACACACACTCACACTCACACACACACACACACACACACACACACACACTCACTCACACACACAAACACACACACACACACTCACTCACGCAATCACACTAACACACACACACACACACACACACACACACACACTCACACACACACACACACACACACACACACACACACTCACGCAATCACCACACACACACACACACACACACACACACTCACGCAATCACACTAACACACACACACACACACACTCACACACTTACAAATTCACACTAACACACACACACACACTCTCTCACACACACACACACACACACACACACACACACACACACTCACCCACTCACTTACACAATCACACTAACACACACACATAAACAAACACTAACACACACACACACACACAAGCAAACTGGTAAACAAGTGAAACACACAAATCTTTATGAATATCAGTGAAATCACAATAGTTTATTATACTGTAACCTGTACATCAACTTCATCAACAACTCGTTTGCTAGTTCATTGCACTTTTTCTCAGTAAAGAAATGTAGAATAAAAGCAGGAACAGTCTGAAAGCACAACACACTCTCTGTAATACAGCAGTTTCATCCACCCGTATATAACTATCATTCAGTCTCACGCTAGCGTTCTGCTGCTGGCGCTGATGCTGATCCGATCCGATAAACACGGCACCTGGCTCACTAACACTCCTCGAACATGATTCTGAAACTTCCTTCCCAGAAAGGTGTAAAACACAGGGTTAATGCAGAAATACAAGCGTGCGATGTTACTGGTGACGTACTGTGCGTACAGAAGGCTGCTATTACACTGTGTCGGATCCTGATTCTCATTGATCATCTTGATGATGTTATACGGGCTCCAGAATACGAAAAACATCAAGACGATGATGAAAATGAGCCACACGGTGCGATGTTTGCCTACCATCCGCGTGCCCAGGACGGTCAGCGTTATCCGGGAGTAGCAGTAGACGAATGCACACAACGGGAGGATAAAAAACAACACAAACTGCATATAGAGATTGAAGAGTTTCCACTGAGCATCGCTGGAGTCTTCACACACCAGTCCGTCTATCGGATACTCTTCGACGGTGAAGTGGATGAAGGGATGAATGCAGGCGAGGATGCTAATGATCCAGACGATTGCAGACAGCACCACGGCGTAGCAGCTTCTGCGTCGTTTGTTGGCGACCACGCAATGCACCACGGCCAGATATCGATCGAAGGTCATGAGCGTGAGGAAGAGGATGGAGCTGTAGAAGCCCAGATATTCTGCACCGTTGACCAGCTTACAAAGAGCTTCTCCGAAGATCCACTGGTCCGAATGGTGAACGGCTTGGAACGGGAGCGCGAGCGTGAAGATGGCGTTGGAGGCCACCAGGTTGATGAGGAATATATTTGTGACCGTGTTGAGCTTCTCGAACTTGTAGAGGACGAGCAGAACCACTCCGTTGCCCAGTACGCTGGCGATGAAGATGACGTAATAGAAGGGTGGAAGAAAATGTTTTAAGGAATTGCTGATGTCGATGGTGTTGCACTGAACGGTTGTGCCGGTCATCGGCGAGTAGTCTTCATAAAAGTCTGGCGTTGTGTTAGGCGTTTCCATCTTACCTGCAGGGTTGAGTGAGATTATTACAATTAAACACTGGATAAATTTGACCCTGGTACACAAAACCACACTTTATTTTGATAGACATAACTACTTTTCACCTACATGTCTACTAACTCTCAGAGTAGACTGTTAGGGTAGGTTTAGGGTTAGTAGAATAAGCTGACATATACTTGCATAGTTTCTCATACTCAGTATGTTGTGGATCCATCAAAATAAAATGTTAGAAGATATTATAAGCAGACGGTCTACTAATACTCTAATGACTGATTGTTGACATGTAGTTACTGTTAGTAAAATGTCTATCAAAATAAAGTGTTACTTAAAAGCAGTCATCAGTAACACAGGTATATTTGTAGCAATAGACAACAATACATTGTATGAGGCAAAATTATCCATTTTTCTTCAAAAATCATTAGGATATTAAGATCATGTTCCATGAATATATTTTGTATATGTCCTACAGTAAATATATCAAAACTTAATTTTTGATTAGTAATATGCATTGCTAAGAACTTCATTTGAACAACTTTAAAGGTGATTTTCTCAATATTTGATTTTTTTGTACCCTCAGATTCCAGATTTTCAAATAGTTGTATCTCAGCCAAATATTGTCCTATCATAACAAACCATACATCAATGGAAATATTATTTAGATGCTTTCAGATGATGTATAAATCTCAAATGACCCTTATGACTGGTTTTGTGCTCCAGGGTCACATATGTTTAGAAGTCAGTATAGAGATGTGTAGACTTACCCCAAAGCTCTGTTCACCGCTCGTCTGTCCGGTTCATTAATATAAACTAGTCTTGTAAGGTGGAGCCGCAGCAGAGGATGTGTGTCAGTCTACAGCTGCAAAATTCTGAATCATATCTCGAAACTAGTTCCTTTTAATGTGACGTCAGAATTTTCTCATGTGTTTGAAGCCTTGACCACATACATGATCGCTGTCATGAAACCACAGACCAGCCACAAAGTGTTCATTACCTTTTATTCCAACAAAGTCATTCTTAGCAAATACTAGAGCTCTTAAAGATCAATTAGACTTACATTTCCCAGAGATTTAAAAAAAAAAAAAAAAAAATGATGTGAAACTAAATGAAATACAATGAGTGAATAAAACAACAGATTAGAATTAAATGTTAGAGTAAAAGATTATATAAGAAAAAGAATTGTGTTCAGTTTATTGAAGATTTCATTGGAAGAAAATATAACAAGCATTTTGTATGGATTCACAAAAACAATATTTAAAATAATTACATCTTTCAGATTTGTATATCGTACCTTATACAGCTTAAATACTTTACTGCCAAAAGAGAAGAATAAAATCCATTATGAGTTCATGAACACACATTAAATTGAATAGTTTTGATTATAATGGTTTGTTTATTGGGATTATGTTTAATGAGGTTAGTGTGAATTTACCTTCCCTTCAGGCAGTGCAAAAAATATAAAGTACATAAATATAATGCAAAAACAATTGCTATTTATTAAATCAACCTAGCCAGCAATTTAAAGCACAGTTAATAATTCAATTAAATATGAAAATATGATGGCTGTAGTGTCTTAGAAAGCTGTCCAATCCAAGACTCTCAGCCAAGTACTGGGGAAATCAAAACTAAAGTCATATTTTTGCCAAAAACAAACATAAACATAAAGCTTTCCCCCTTTATGTCTGTCCCTGAAGTAATAAAGCCATTTATTCTTAATCTTCATTAGAACCAAACCACACACAAACTAATGCTTTTATTATTGCATCTCATATCATGTTGCAAAAGTTCCTTGTTTGGCAACAAAATAGTTCATTAATAATTAATATGAATAAGTAATGGTGATAAATATTAATGTTTATGACACATTAACATCTGTACACATTAATATACTTGCAGTATTATTTTGCAAATGACCTTATGCATGCACTCTTGCATCATTGTATTGCATCTTGCATCATTGGTGTGGTGCATCGGAAGGCAGGTTTCACGTCTGTTAAGTTTCACGTCGTTCATCTACAGGCCCCTGATGTTTCATAGCAGCATAGCAATGCACAGATAACGTCCAAAGCCATGTGAGTAAATTCCTCTGGATTTGCTGCGGCGCTTCTGGCAGTCCGAGAGCTGAGCCCATGTGTTCACTCAAACGTGCGTCAGAAATCAGGCCCTTTACTGTAGCGCTCATCCCTGAGGTCATAGGATTGGTAGCAGATGGACATGTCGCACACGCCGGCCGGCCCTGAAGGACCCTGCTTCCCCGGGATGCCCGGAGCCCCGGATTTACCCGGGATTCCCGGAGGACCCGTAATACCAATGCCATCACTGCCGCGAGGACCCTGCATCCCTGTTGGTGTTGAGGGAATACACAATCTGACACTTACACAAGATTCCTCCACAATCGCTGCTGTGTGTGTGTGTGTGTGTGTGTGTGTGCGCGCGGTGTGTGTGTGTGTGTGTCTGTGTGTGTGTGTGTGTGTATGTGTGTGTATGTGTGCGTGTGTCTGTCTGTGTGCGTGTGCGTGTGCGTGTGTATGTGTGCGTGTGCGTGTGTGTGTGTGTCTGTCTGTGTCTGTCTGTGTGTACTGGTTTTTGTGGTTTACGGGGACAAAATTTGTTTAATGACATGGGTATGACAGAGGTATTACAATTTGAAGGTGGTTTATGAGGACACTGCCTATGTCCCCGTAATTCAAAAGGCTTAAAAAACATACTAAATGGTGTTTTTTTGAAAATTTAAAAATGCACACAGTCTCCTGTGAGGGCTAAGTTTAGGTGTAGGGTTGGTGTAGGGCAATAGCACACACAGATTGTACAGTATAAAAACCATTACGCCTACGGAGAGTCCCCGTAAACCACAAAACAAACATGTGTGTGTGTGTGTGTGTGTGTGTGTGTGTGTGTGTGTGTGTGTCTGTGTGCGTGTGCGTGTCTGTCTGTCTGTGTGCGTCTGTGTCTGTGTCTGTGTGTGTGCGCGTGTGCGCGTGTGTGCGTGTGTGCGTGCGTGTGTGCGTGTGTGTGTGTGTGTGTATGTGTGCGGTGTGTGTGTGCGGTGTGTGTGTGTGTGTGTGTGTGTATGTGTGCGTGTGCGTGCGTGCGTGCGTGCGTGCGTGTCTGTGTGTGTGTGTGTGCGTGTGTGTGCGTGTGTGTGTGTGTGTGTGTCTGTGTGTGTTTTGTGCCATATGCATTAACATCTATCACACCACACATCAGACATTACATTAACCCTCACAGTGCATTCAGAATCTGTAGACTATATCCACATTTTAAGTCTGTTTGGACCAAGAATTGTTATTTTATAAAACCATTATAATGTAATATTTAAGTATTTAATTTCCTTGAACTGTTCTGATATCTAAACTTCTTATTAATGAGTGAATGTGGGGGGGGGAGTCAGTTTTGAATGTTACCATGTTATTACTTCATTTTGTTAATTACAAAAAAAAAAGAGAAATTCTTTGAAATTTTAAGTTACATATGAACCAAAAACTATATTTAATTTGTATATATATATATATATCATATCAAATATATGTCATATCAGTATTGGAATGTATTGAATTTAATTAAGTTGAATTTCTGACTTATAATTGCACAAAAACTGTCCAAATTTGCGAAACTTACAAATGCATTTCTTACCAAAAAAATAAATAAAATAAAATAATAATATTTCATGCTACAATGGTTTGACAAAAACCACAACAAAATTCAGTCCCACAAGTGTGTGAGATATGGGGAATAAATATATTATCAAAAGTTTTTTAACACTAATATAACTTTATAAATACTTTTACAGAGAGTATTTTTGAAACATTATGGTACTCATGTCTTGTAAAAAACAATCTAAAAAGAGTAGTTTCATTCTCTTACTAAAAACTATTTTTTTATTATGTATCTCTTTTGGATCGAAACGGACCTGCATGTGTTATGAGTATTAATAATATAGTAATGTCATTGTACCTGTGTCTCCAGGAGGCCCTTGGTATCCTGGTCTGCTCTCTCCTTTATTGCCCTTAAATCCCCGCAGGCCTGTGTCCCCTACAAGAGAGCCAAACATGTTATGCAATTAAAATACAAACCCAAAGCCAAATCCATTTACATAATCTGGAAGAGTTCCAGCCAGACGTCTCTGTTACCTTTGACTCCTGGAGGTCCTTGGATGCCCGGAGGCCCCGGGTAGCCCTGAGCGCCGTGTCTGCCGGGATAGCCCTGGGACCCGCTGGACCCTTTAGGCCCTGGAGCTCCAGGGGTTCCCGGGGGTCCTTTAACGGTCTCACAGGGTTCACAGCGCTGAGGGCTCATCGTCTGCAGGAGCTGTGGTAGCTGATCTGATGGAGATGTGTTACAGTGGAGATTACTGAACACTGACGGATGCACACGGGGGCATATGATGAGAAATCTACATTTACTTGAGCCTCACTGTAATATGAAAACAGACTAGCAAAATTCACCCAGTCTATTTTCATATGCATCTTATTGCACTATAAGTGATTCATCCATGCATTTCAATGCAATCACATTTTTTTATCAAAACGTCAATCTTCTAGTGAAACAACAGACTCTCTGCAGGAGTTAATCAAGCTTGCATTTAGATCTTCCTCCATCCAGCCAATGACTGGTACAACAACTATTTTTTTTATTATTTCTTGCTAATTCATTTCTCTCAGATATAAATCATAATATGGATAAAAGAGTCTATCACTACTTAATGTCTGGCATCAAATTCACGAATATACCACTGCGTTTGCATGTCAATGACGCAATGCCTAAACATGTCCAGTTTAATTCTAAGAGCTGGAAAAAAGGAAATGGTCATATGAAAACTCATGAGACTGTTTTGTGGCAAAAAAAGAATTCTGACTAATATTGCTGTGTTCCAAGAATCAAGTGAAGTAAAAATAAATCCACAATGGTGGACAAAGCAACAGAAAAGTTGATAGTAAAACATAATTTAGTCGATATTGAAACATCAATAAAAATTATTTCACTGAATGTTTATATATGGTGTGTATTCTTGAATCCAGGGTCATTCGAAATGTCTGTGCAACATTTTTGCAAAATGATATTGTGTTGCTTTCTGCACGTTTCACAACACTTTCAAAGTGAAGCGTCCAGTGAGTGGCACTAACAACACGTTTTGTTTTATCCAAAACAGATAAAAGTGAATCTGGTAGTGTTTCATTGCATTGGTCAGTGTATGTATCGCAGCAGTTTGAAAAATTAAAAGTGTGGTGCGTGTCACTAAAAGGTTATTGTTCTGTCACATTTGAAAATAGCATAACATCTATACAAAACCTAACCCATAGTGTAACTATAGCCAACGTGAGATTAAAACATTTCAAGCTTGATAAAAGTGTTTGAGATGTTTTATCATGACTCGTATTTCATGGGAGGCACAAGTGTAACGCTGTACCGGGTGCGCTACTGAGCAAGTTTACTCTGTTAGAAAAGCTAAACATATGGAGCTGGTTATGTGATGCAAACATCAAAATGTATTAGTTTACAAATCATGCATTATGGTACAAGAGTGTTTAGCTCATAACATAGTATTGGGCAAGAAACTGCGTATAAACAAGCCTTTATTAATTGATAATCTGCCCCATAATCAAAATTTGTGTGAAAAGGAATAAAGGTTATTGGTGTTTTATATATATATATAATTACATTTTCGGGATTTTTTGGGAGGCATGTTTTCTCAATGAGTATGTTGGTATTTTTATTGTATCATACATCAGCTAATCTTCAGCTTGTTTGACATTAAACATTCACTTTGGATTAATCTATCTTTGGAGTTTACTCCACATATCAGAAGTCAGTGACGATTCTGTTTCTGGCATTTTTAATTCATTTCTGTGGTGTCCACAAACAATTCAGCTATAATACATCTCCTACATCAGTGCACTGCAAAAAATGCTTTTCTTACTTAGATTTTTTGTCTTGTTTCCAGCCAAAATATCTAAAAATTCTTAAATCAAGAAGGATTTTCTAGTAAAAATAATTGTCAAAAATGAGTCAAAATTAAGTGAGTTTTTGCTTGAAACAAGCTAAATAATCTGCCAATGTGGTAAGACAAAAAATCTTGTTTTCTGTTTGACATAACATTATTTTTCTTACCACATTGCCAGATTATTTAGCTTGTTTCAAGCAAAAACTCACTTAATTTTGACTCATTTTTGACAATTATTTTTACTAGAAAATCCTTCTTGATTTAAGAATTTTTAGATATTTTGGCTGGAAACAAGACAACAAATCTAAGTAAGAAAAGCATTTTTTGCAGTCGTCAAGGCTATAACGTGGTTGGTTATCAAGAAACACATGATTCATGAGTTGACCGTTGACTCCATTGGAGAGGTTGTCATCTCCTCATGATTAACAACATCTCTGGAGTTGCTGCCAAAGTACAGTAGAGTATTTCAGATCAGTCAATTTTAAGTTTCTGTGATGGTTAGGCCACATGTAGACAATATTCAGCGAGGTGGACCACAGGGAAAAAAATAAAAATGCTAACTGAATGTACGATACGACCCCTTTAATTCAAAGCAAACTGTAAAAACTCTGATAGCTCAGCAAGTTTCCGTAACAAAAGCTCCTTTCTAGTCAACTTTGCTTTTATCTAACAGCTTTAATTGGACGCCGCATGCTATTCTCGGCTCTTTATGTATCAGGCTTGTTCATATTAAAAAAGGGAAAGGAAAAGCTCCTTGGGCTCTTTGTTCTTGAGAGAATAATGACCTTGAACAAGGTCGGATACTCACTTCTCAAAATGTCTCCACAGAGTTTTATTAAGTAGTCCTCTGAGGGAGGCTTACCCTGAAACACACATTGAGTCACTCATTAGATGGCGTCGCTGCATGAAAAACTCATAGAGCTTTCAAAGAAATTAAAGGCTTGACAGATAACAAAGGAAGAAACTCAATTACACAGTCTTGACCTCAGGCCTTGTGGTTTCTTTTATGAATCAGCCCAAATGATTGCCCCAGCCCATGCCGTACTTTGTTTACGACGTGTTTATTTCTCATGAAAGGAAAGACCTGGTGGCTATAACAAACATTGTAATTGCTATCGTGTAGTTGTGAGAAATGTAAGAATACTCACAGGCTTCCCTGGAAAGCCCGGAGCGCCGGGTAGCCCTGGCAGACCGTCCTGACCGGGGAATCCACGCGGCCCGACTACACCGGTGTGTCCCGTGTCTCCCTTCTGTCCGTCTGGACCTTTGACCCCGCTCTCACCCAGCGTACCTTTCTGGTAGATTCCAAACAGCACACTTAAAGCCGACTGCATGCTTGCATTCACATTCTCCATATAGTAGAGCTGCACAATTAACTGAATTAAAATCATGATGTGGCCTTGCATGATTACTGAATTGTGAAAAGGTGGCGTATTAAACGAACGTATCATTAAAATGCATTGAGTGCTGCTCTGTTCTATAGTGTACTATCTATACTCCAAGCATGCTTGCTCTAAATGTGGTTTGCTTATGACGTGATTTGTGAATGCATGTGCATATTTTTTCTGAAATTTTACAGAAATATAATATATGTGACCCTGGACCACAAAACCAGTCTTAAGTGTCAATTTTTCGAAATTGAGATGTATGCATCATCTGAAAGCTGAATAAATAGCTTTCCATTGATGTATGGTTTGTTATGATAGGACAATATTTGAAAATCTGGAATCTGAGGGTGCAAAAAAATCTAAATATTGAGAAAATCACCTTTAAAGTTGTTCAAATGAAGTTCTTAGCAATGCATATTACTAATCAAAAATTAAGTTTTGATATATTTACAGTAGGAAATTTACAAAATATCTTCATGGAACACGATCTTTACTTAATATCCTAATGATTTTTGGCATAAAAGAAAAATCTATAATTTTGACCCATACAATGTATTGTTGGTTATTGCTACAAATATTACTTATGACTGCTTTTGTGCTCCAGGGTCACAATATATTATCTATCAATCAATCTAGCTATAATATACAGTTTTTAGTATAGTATTTAATAATATTTAGAATTTGCTTTTATTTTTTTATATATAATTTTATTATTATTTTTTTTTGTTACACAATTTTGTCATATATATATATATTTTTTTTTTTTTTTGCATTCTGCATTTTAGTGAGTAATTTTAGTACTCAAACATTACATTTTCAGTTAGTTGCCAAGACAGCTTTTGTAATTTCCATTTAAATTGTAAAGCTTTTCATCTGATAATATGCCACCATATTCAAATAGACTGAAAATAAATCAGATCTGAATGCTTGTTGTTGAGCAGCAGTCTGAAATGTTAAATGTTTTTCATATCAAAGATTAAATCGCAAATCAAAATATTTGTCAAAATAATCACAATATGACATTCTGAACAAATCGTGCAGCTCTAGAGTGGAGCAAACACACAGTAGGGAAATATTTAATAAACACGTTCAATTTCTCTGGAGAAAAAATGCATTATTTTAAAGGAAGCGACTGATTTTCATATCTCTGCTATTTGCAGATGAACACAAAATAATAAATATACATAGTATATTTCCTCTAGTTTACAGGGCATCCAGTTTGCCGGTTTGCTCTGACAGCACACTGAAACTAGCTCAGTATAACCGTCAAGCTGTCAAATGTAAACACTTTGTGGACGACATGCTTCAAAGCGCTCAGAAGTGCTCTGCCGTCCCATGTTCCTCTCTTCAGGAGGCGGAGACGCTTGTTTCTTGTGTAAATAGGCAGGAATGGTTTAAATGTGTAATTCTACGCACCTCTCCTTTGCTGCCTCTGGGTCCCACTTCACCCTGGTTCAGGAGGAACGAGAAAGAGGAAACTTTTATGATCAAATCAGAAATAAAGGTGACAAAAACTGGACACACAATAATGTGTACGAGTTCATACAAGCAAGCACTGAAGGGTTTGCCTGATAACAAGCTACTTTTTTCAACAAGTAGAAGCACAGTGTTACAAAACTCTATTGATTTTAGTCACATTTTATTGTGCATGCAATTTTTTGTGCCAGATAGATTCTACTCTGATTGTAGATGTAAGCTACATAAACAGTTAGTTATATATTCCTTCCTAAATGTCTTTGCCCATATGGAAATGTAATATATGACATATATTGCCCTATATCAAGAGAGATATTGGCATAAATGTTACCTATAAGGCCACATATATTTTTCACATATGTACATTCTCTGGGTAGATGAAAATATACGTTTGTAACACACACACACACACATACATACACACACACACACACACACACACACACACACATACATACATACACATATACACAAGCACACACACACACACCACACACACACACACACACAAAAGAAAGGTTTGAAACGACATAAGGGTGAGTAAATGATAACAGAATTTACATTTTTGGGGTAAACTATCCCTTCAGTGTTTTTATTTTATTTATTTATATATGTATATTTTTATATACTGTATATATTATATATATATATATATATATATATATATTTTTTTTTTTTTTTTTTTTTTTTTTTTAATGAAATAAACTCTAAATAAGAAACTAATCTGCCAGCAGGTGGCGGTGAATGTGTTCATGAGTCATTCATTCATTTGATTAATTCAAACAGGTGATTCATTCAGGAATGAAGTAAACGGTTCTTTGAATCATTGATTCACTCGATTCGTTCAAACAGATGATTCATTCAGGAATGAAGTAAACGGTTCTTTGAATCATTGATTCACTCGATTCGTTCAAACAGATGATTCATTCAGGAATGAAGTAAACGGTTCTTTGAATCATTGATTCACTCGATTCGTTCAAACAGATGATTCATTCAGGAATGAAGTAAACGGTTCTTTGAATCATTGATTCACTCGATTCGTTCAAACAGATGATTCATTCAGGAATGAAGTAAACGGTTCTTTGAATCATTGATTCACTCGATTCGTTCAAACAGATGATTCATTCAGGAATGAAGTAAACGGTTCTTTGAATCATTGATTCACTCGATTCGTTCAAACAGATGATTCATTCAGGAATGAAGTAAACGGTTCTTTGAATCATTGATTCACTCGATTCGTTCAAACAGGTGATTCATTCAGGAATGAAGTAAACGGTTCTTTGAATCATTGATTCACTCGATTCGTTCAAACAGGTGATTCATTCAGGAATGAAGTAAACGGTTCTTTGAATCATTGATTCACTCGATTCGTTCAAACAGATGATTCATTCAGGAATGAAGTAAACGGTTCTTTGAATCATTGATTCACTCGATTCGTTCAAACAGATGATTCCTATTGCAAAATGGGAAGCAGATCTATCAGTAAGCTGGGACCATAATTTCTGGTCTCAGATATGTTTAAAAACCTTTGAACTGATTAGAAATCCTGGATTACAATTAATACAATACAAAATTCTGCATAGAGTGCACTACACAGGTCATCGGATGTTCAGGATGGGTTTTACAGCTTCTAACAACTGCTCACACTGTAAAGGCAATACACCTGACAATTACATCCACGCTCTATGGTTCTGTCCACCTGTTCAGAGGTACTGGTACAGGATTTGTGAAGACTTATCAAAGTGTCTTAAATGCTCTATTCCAGCCTCTCCTTTAGTCTGCTTGTTGGGCGACCTAGATGGTGTCACTACAGAAGATAACACAATCCACATGGCTTTCACTGCCCTATGCATTGCTAAGAAGACTGTCCTCATGAACTGGAAAAATAAAAATAATCTTAATATCAACCAATATAGAGATTATTTGTGGGATTATATTAGCCTTGAAACAGCTTCTGCTGACACATTAGACAATCTCTCTGGGCTCCTTTGATCAGCTCCATCACAGTGTGGGTGGGGGTCCCGATTCGTCCGGGTGGTTTTTGTTGTTGGCGTGGGGTGGCATTGGGCCTGGGGCATCTGGGGGTTCTGGGGATGGGTTTCTTGGGGGGTTTGGCGCTGGGGCTGCGGCCTTGGCCTGGATGGGGTATTGGTGATCTTGATGCTGTTTCTCTGGCGGCGGCATGCGGCGCTGCTGGGGATGCCTGTGCCGGCGGAGTAGGTTGCCAGCCTGGCGGCCGCACTGTTCCGGGGTTGGTCCGGGGGGGGTTTGGGGACTGGGGACGCTCTGCCTCCGGCTTGGGGTCACGGCTGGGCCTGGGGGGCTTGGGTCCTGGTTGGTGTGCCGCCGGGAGCATGGGTTGGTGCATGCGCTTGGGCCCGGCTCTGGTGTGGGGGTCTTCGATGCATCGGTGCCTCCGCGGGGGGGGGGTCCAATAGAGGCGGGGTTACGGGCTTTACCTGGGTGTCTTATTGTCTTATGTAGTTTGGGAAGTGACTGGAGATGGGGTGGGGTATTTTTCCTCTGCTGTGGGGTCTGGTGGGCCGCCCCGGGCTGCCATGGGCCCTGGTTGGATGGGCCTGGGCCCCCCGCCCTGGGCAGATGGAGTAACGGGGGTGCCTATGGGGGTCAGCGGGGGAGCTGGCTCCAGAGGGGGGGGTATTTTGCCCCCTCTGATGTTTTCCTCCCCATCCCTAAGGCTTCACTTCTCCCGCTCCATCACACCAACACATAAACTGGTAGGGTTTTGAGGTGCGGGTGAGTCGCTGGGATGCGGGGGAGGTGGTACTGTTTCTCCTGTGGCCGCCTGCATCTCATTACACATTGCAGCTTAGACATTCTCATTATTATGTCACATGACACATACATATAGGGCCTTGGGGGTGGGCACACTAATGGCATCCGGAGGGCGGTCTGTTCATTCAGCCTTCCCTCTGGTGCCAGTGCCCACTTCTCAATTTTAAGTTGCACATAGACATTGAGGGCTCTAGGGAGGGGACGAGCTGACACAAGCTTGTGGAGGGTGCCCCTCCCCTGTTTTAAAGCACCCCTGTTTTAAAGCACCTTAGAACAACACACACCAACACTCATTTGAGCGGGTGGGGTGAAGCATGGGGTCGTTTTTTTTTTTTTTTTTTTTTTTTTTCACACCCCTGTTCTCTGTTCTCTGTACTGGGGCGGGGGCTGTGAGGATGAGCTGGCCGCCCGGTCGGGGTACTGGGCTGTTGATTTTCTCTGCTGCTGCGGGGACCGGGGTGGTCTTCCTGTCCCCACGCCGGAGCGAAGGGGGTTCAGCTCCGGGATCGGGCGCTGGCTACCCCTCTGGGGGTGGTGGTGCCTGGATCTAGGAGTATAGAGTGCATATGGGGAGTGTGATTGGGTACTGTGTCCCATTTTTGTGTGTCTACATGTGGGGCGAAGGTGTGAATATTTGTTTGCGTGCATGAGGGTGGGAACATATGCTTGTGTATATGTGTGCTTGTCGTCTACGTCTATGTGTCAGGTCGGGCCTTAGACTCCGCCTCACTCATCATCTTAGTCGACCCCCACCCCACCACCATGCCCTGCCGGTGGAGGATGCCGCCGGTGCGTTGGTGATTTCTCGCGCCGGGGCAGGATGCTCGGGCGAGCGCCGGCCCGCTCTCGGCGGTCGATTGGCGGGGCCTGGCCCTACTGGCCTTGCTGGGCCCCGTTTGTGGGGTGGGGGGCCTTTGGGTCTCCGGGCCCAGGGCCTGGTCCGCCCTGGTGTGGTCGGCTGCCGGTGGAGCCTGCGGGCTTGCCGCCACGGCACCCTGGGGCGCCTACACTGTGGCTGTCGGAGGTCCCGCCTTCGGGCTCTCCTCTGCCCTTTTTTGGGTGGAGGCCGCGGTTGTCCCTGCGGTGGTTCTCCTGGGGGTCTCGTGCCCTGGGGGGCCTCCGGATGTTTGGGGCCCGGGTCTGTTCCGTGCCTGTTCCGTGCCTGCTTCATGCCTTGCGGGATGGGGCTGTTGTTCCCCACACACACTATTAAACATTTACATGGAGGAACCTTATGAACACAAGCGCGCTCACACACACAGGTGTACACTCAAGCATTCACATTGGTGTAAAAACAGGTGCTCACAGACACACATTGTCTTGATCTGCTGTTGCTTCAAAACTTATTTTGTAATATTAGTTATGTGTGCTGCTCAATAACATTTAACATTTAGAATTTATTGTGATTTATACAGATGTTGGTTGTTGCTGCAGTCTCTTTGATGTTGTGTCTTCGGTTGTTTTCTCTTTTTGTCAGCAGGTATTGAAGCAAATTGTCTGTTTTTTTGTTTTTGTTTTTTCTCCCTCTCTCTCTCTATCCCCCATTCTCCTTTTTTCTCTCTCTCTCTTCCCCTTCTTTGTTGACTTTCCCCACAACCTTTTTTTTTTTTTTTTTTTTTTTTTTTTTTTTTTTTTTCCTATCGTCTTTCTTCTTTCTCTCTCTTGTTTTCTCTGTCCCCTGGTCTTGTCTGTCACAGTGTGGTTAAGTAAAAGGGTATATAAAATTTAATTAATTAATTAATATTAAAAAAAAAAATAAAAAAAAATAAATAAATAAATATATTTAATTAAAAAAAAGAAAAAAAAAAAAAAAAAAAGGCTGTGAATGATGATAGTATAGCCATGCATATGTACTGTCATGTGTTATCTGTGCTACTGACAGGCAAAAAAAAAAAAAAAAAAAAAAAAAAAGATAAAAGTATTTGAATGTGGCAGTTCAATTTCAGAACTTTCTATACAAATGACTGTAATTATTAATCTTACAATAATCATTAAACATCCTACTGAATGAGGAATCATAAGAATAAAGTGTAGACAATATATAATATATAGACTGTGTGTGTGCGTGTGCGTGTGCGAGTGCGAGTGCGAGTGCGTGTGCGTGTGCGCGTGCGCGAGTGAGTGTGTGTGTGTGTGTGTGTGTGTGTGTGTGTGTGTGTGTGAGTGAGTGAGTGTGAGTGTGTGAGTGAGTGAGTGTGTGTGTGTGTGTGTGTGTGTGTGTGCGTGCGTGCGTGCGTGCGTGCGTGCGTGCGTGCGAGCGAGCGAGCGAGCGAGCGTGTGTGTGTGTGTGTGTGTGTGTGTGTGCGTGTGTGTGTGGTATTAATTAACCTGAAATGACGAATCTGTCTTCCACATCCTGTTGTGTAACTTCATTGAATTTATTTGAAATTCTATTCACTGAATTTCTCTTCCTGTCATTCTAATTCAAATCCTCCTGATTTACTTCCCTTTTTACTGTAAATTCTGAATGCTGTACGTTGTCTTTGTGTCAGGCCTGATAGCCGCTGTAGATGAGGAGCGGGGCTATAAGGAGATGCGCCCCCTGCTGGAGGAGGAGAGTGTGCACACTTACTGGAAAGCCAGGCGATCCAGCGAAGCCTTTGCTGCCTTTCTCCCCCTGTGAATGTGAGGAGGTCTGTGTTAGCAGGGGTCTCAAACTCTGAAAGTTTATCATTAGCATTCAATAACAGCAGGTGGCTCCCTATAACCTTTAGAAGACTGTGTCACATCCGTTTAACTGAGAGACACTGAGCCAACTACACTTAGAGTGGTGCACCCTACTGAGACTGCTACGCTAAGCTACACAAACCACACTGATCTTGTTGATCTTGTAGTGTAAGCATAAGAAAAATCACTCGAAATTACTCATTATAATATTAGTATATCTATGATTTAGTAACCATGTTTTCATAAACGCATATGGCTTTTTTTTCTGACCAAATTATATTTCTAATATATGCTAAATATATGATGTTAACAGTGAAACTCAATGAAATATATGTTTGAAAATTTTACATTTTCAGTTTCAGGAGCAAGAAACTACATTTCCAATCTTACAGTAACCTACATTAAGGCTAAATGTAAATATGGATTTAATCATGTTTAATATATACAGTATATATATATACAGTATATATATATATATATAATTTTTGGAACATTGTAAAGTATGTTCCTTGCTGATTTTTATTCAAATGTGTCATAATGTTCACATGAGTTATAAACAAACAAATGTGAATATATTGTAATGATTTTAAATATATGGAGGATATTTAAATATAGTATATATTTTAAAAGTAAATTTAGATTTTTTTAAATATATTTTAAAAATATAAAAAAAATGGCCAATGCATTTTAGCAAATATATTTGTGGCTTGTTATTTATTTATTTAAATATATTTAAAATATATTTATTATTAGAATTTCAAAAATAATGTTTTCCAAACACTCCCCCCGTCTGCCATTGGTCAGTGAAGCACAAAGCTCCGCCCTGAACTCACACCATTGGTTGAGCTGCTGCTGGTCAGATACTCAAACAAACACAGCAATGAGATCCAGCATTTACACTTTTCTGAGAAACCAGCCTCTAACGTCTTATTTCTGCTAATCTCTGCATACTGAGATGAGATATGAGCCTATCACAGATGTTAACTTCCAAGAAAATGACACAAATCACTGATAAAGTTATCTTTTCCCACTCATTTCACACTACGGCTATCATCTAGGGTTTGAGTTATATTTGAGATCTGAATTTGTGTTGAAGCCAAATGCAAACCTCTGATGAATCACATACAGTATTAGTCAAAAGTGTTTTTAAAGTGTGAAGGACATGAGTGTGGATCCACCTGAATGCCTCTGTGTCCGAGTTCTCCTCTCTCTCCCTGAAGATAAGAGAGAAACACACTTACTTCCAGCTCTGAGCAGCACGAGAACACTGTTCTTTAGCATAGCACTCAAAAACTACATTTAATGAGCAGAAGAGCCAGTATATCAGGCATATCTTCCACACACGCAGTCATTTAGCTGATGCTTTATCCCACAAAACCAGTCATAAGGGTAACATTTTCAAAATTTAGATTTATACATCATATGAAAGCTGAATAAATAATCTTTCCATTGATGTATGGTTTGTTATGATAGAACAATATTTGAAAATCTGGAATCTGAGGGTGCAAAAAAATCTAAATATTGAGAAAATCACCTTTAAAGTTGTTCAAATGAAGTTCTTAGCAATGCATATTACTAATCAAAAATTAAGTTTTGATATATTTACTGAAGGAAATTTACAAAATATCTTCATGGAACATGATCTTAGCTTAATATCCTATATAATCCTAAATAATGATTTTTGGCATAAAAGAAAAATGGATAATTTTGACTCATACAATGTATTGTTGTCTATTGCTACAAATATACCTGTGTTACTCATGACTGCTTTTGTGCTCCAGGGTCACATATGATGATAGATGTATTGCAGTGACAGCGCTGGCACTTCTCTACATACAGTATTCATACAGTATGAATATGCATATATAGCCTACATAAAACATACTGCCACTGTGTTCAAGCTCAAGACATCCACATCTCCAACATGAGAGCTGGTTTCTTGCATCTATGCATCTTCATATGGTTTCACAGCATGTTGCATTGGGATTGTAATCCTTTATCCAGATCAAACCTTTCAGGTGCTTAATTATTCACCTGACAACACTTTATCCAGAGTGACATTTAATCAGCATGTGTGTCTCTGGGAATCAGATCCATGACCTTGCTGTCACTGAAGCCTTGGAGAACTTCATTTCTGTATTGGGTTGTATAGTACTATTGTTTATGGCCAGTATGATTTTTATTTTTTATTTATTTGTTGTATAGTACTATTGTTTGAAATACTTTTATTTAGATAGGATGCATTAAATTGATTTAAAGCGACATTACACTCTAACAAAAGATTTATATTTCTAATAAATGCTGTTCTTTTAAACATCAAAGAATCCTTAATGTTTATATTTTTAAAAAATTTAATCCGTTTATATATTAAGTCCCATTTTTTGCATATGCAAATTAATTAATATACACGGCTCTTCAAAGCTTTGCAGAGAAATTAATACGTTTACTGATCAAGTATTCATTAAATTGATCAAAAGTGACAGTAATGGCATTTCTAATGTTACAAAAGATTTCTATTTCTAATAAACGCTGTTCTTTTGAACTTTCTATTCATCTGTGGATCCTGAAAAATAAAATGCGTCACAGTTTCCACAAAAATATTGTGCAGCACAACTGTTTTCAACATTGATAATAATCAGAAATGTTTCTTGAGCAGCATATTATTATGATTTCTGAAGATCATGTGACACTGAAGACTGCAGTAATGATGCTGAAAATACAGCTTTGATCATTTAAATAAATTACAGCTTAACACATATTCACATAGAAAACAGCTGTTTTACATTATAATAATATTTCACAATTTTCCTGTATTTTTGATCAATTAAATGCATCCTCGTTGAGCAGAAGAGACTCTTTCAGAAACTCTCGTGCATGCAGGTGTTTTATAGGACGGCAGCATTACCTTGTGTCCTTTAAATCCAGGAGGGCCCATGGTTCCCCGAAGCCCTGGAATTCCCGTCTCGCCCCGCTCGCCCTGAGAGATTCACAAAACCTCTGAGAATAAACTCTTCACATCACTTCTCCAGAGAGCTCTGAATGACAACCTCACAACTGAGACGCTTAATGCACAAAATCTAAGCCTTTACCTTTAGACCTGCGGCTCCAGGAATACCTGCGTCTCCCTTTTCTCCTGCGTTACCCTGAATAAACGTCCACAAACACATGTCTGACGCATGCATATATAACTCATCCATTATAACATGGCTAGAGGAAGCCATGTGTTTCCATACACTGATAAAAC
>CM049863.1:1284165-1289165 GCA_027422415.1 Schizothorax lantsangensis | reverse complement strand
AATATAAAACACTTCAACAGGTTATAAATGTTTCTGAGCTTGTATCATTAAAGAAGACATGTAGATCTATTAATATTACATAGGCTACTTAGATGGTATAAATCACATGTTTGTGCAAAGTTTAAGAGCAAGTTTAAAGAGTAACACTTTTGAATGTCCTAACATTAGAAAGAAATACAGTAATATCAAAGCATTGAAACTGGATCAGTTTTGAAAACAATGTTTGATTTTCTGTTAGGTGGGAATGTCTGTAATCACCCAGAACACACTATCAATAGTCTAGCAGCACCCCAGCAACTGCATAGCAAGAGCCTAGCAACAGGGGCGGATCTACCGGGGTGGCACGGGGTGGCAGCTGCCACCCTAAGAAAAAGATGTGCCACCCCAGAATTATCACAGAATAAAAAATGCAAGTGATCGCGCTAGCGCCTCCATGTCCTTCAAAGCGCACTTCAGCTTCCACTTTTAGCACAAACTATTTTATATTTATCACACATTTATCTTACATTTTTTAATTTATATTATGAAATGCATGAAGTGTTTATTTGAGAAGGCTAAACTGATCAAACATCATGCTCAACTCACTGTCTGGCGCTGGCCGCTTGGTATTTAAAAATAATAAATACAACTTGAATTTAACAAACATAAAATGTTCCATTGAGCCTAGCAACCACCCAGGATATCCTAGCAACCAACTAGCAACACTTTAGCAAACATCTAGAACATGACCAAACTATTTATGTTTCTTAAACAAGACTTTAAGACAAGCCAGCATAAATTTGTCTTTCAAACTTTTCAATCTAGTTATTACAGGTATTCTTAAATGCTTACACACAGATGACTTTCCTGCCCAGTGAACACTCATGAGATCAATAACACTTAAAAAAACTGTTATTAGGATTCAGGAATTATTTTTGCAGCTTAATGTCTATTACAGTATACAACATAAATTAAATTACAGATGATAATAATAATAATAATAATTCAGCAATGAACTTTTGGGAACATATCATTTTCATTTTACTACTGTAAAGTAATCTTGCAGTAGATGAAAAACACTAGAAAAGTTCAAATACCAAAGAATTGTAACTTGGTATGCACCACATTACAGTACAGTATAAAATAAAAAAGTAAATTCAGCATCCTTTCATTACAGTATACAGTACTATAGCAGTTTCCTGGTCTCCTGACACAAGACTAGCTATATCTCTAGGCAGTCATTTCTCAGTTCTGCAAACATGTAGTAGGCTACACATAAAAAATGTGTAGTGATAAACATAGTGATAAAACTTGTATAGCCTGAATGCACTGTAAGTCGCTTTGGATAAAAGCGTCTGCTAAATGCATAAATGTAAAAAATTGTAACAAATAAAATTTGAGTGTCAAACGTTTGAAGGTGTACAACATGTGCTACAGTTTACTGTACATATAGAATAGTGAAATTTCCATCATCTAATGTACTGGTACTGTACTGTAATTATACTGTAAGTATAAAACCCATGTATATTATTCATTCAGCCTCTCCATTGTTAGGATGCAGATTCTGATTGGTGTCATCAGTTTTGCTACCTAATGTTTAACTTACACATTGTTAAACTTTTTGAGAAATGTGTCTTTGTTTTGAGAACTGAATTAATGGTTTGGGAAAATGGGCCAAATAAAATCAGTTACATTATGTTAACAATCGAGAAAACTGCAATACGAGATTCTTACCTAACTCTGCTATTAGTTCTCGTGATCGGCATCTTCTTACTGATTTGATGTTATTGTTTCGTCTGATATGGCAGAAAGGCCTCTATATCATGATGAAAGTGGAGCGAGCGGTCGGAGAATCGGTCACCAAACAATTACGGGATGAATCTCAGACATATCCAGACGGGATTCAATTTCTCAGAGGACTTCTGAATAAACCGAGAAGCAGTATCTGATTCACGAACAAATGTAAAAACAATTCATTATGGGCTGCGCTTTGTGCTTTCGACTAAAAAAGAACCAGTTCATAAGAGTCGTTTCTTAATGAAGCCGACTACACTTGGCGCACTGCGGCAGTGTAACCATCGTGCACAGTTTAGTGAAAATTTTCCGTTATGCTGTCATCACCACGGCTGAAAAGTAGCACATGAAACACTGCTTACATTTATATTTTATTCTTTGATAATTCTGGGGTGGCACAGCTTTTTCTTAGGGAGGCAGTTGCCACCCTGTGCCACCCCGGCAGATCCGCCCCTGCTGTTTAGTGTTTCTGTGCTTTATGGAGCCACTGCAAAGGATTTCTGACACTTATAATTATGAAGGAGTCCAACATGCACAGAGGAGGTTTGTTCAGATGGGATCGTTGAAATCTTAGATGTGCATTTAGATATATCTGACACACGTTTAACAGATGCAGCTTATGTTCCTGTGGCTCAGTGGTAGAGAATTGCGTTAGCAGCGCAAAAGGTTGTGGGTTCGATTCCCAGGGAACACACATAGTGATGAAACATGTATAGCCTGAATGCACTGTAAGTCGCTTTGGATAAAAGCGTCTGCTAAATGCATAAATGTAAATGTAAATGTTAAATATTATAAAAGAAGAAGAAGAACAGTGACTCACTGGAACTCCTCGCGGTCCATCTGCTCCTGGCAGCCCCGCGTCTCCTTTCTCTCCCTAACAAACAAACAAACAAACAAACACACGTGTTGACCAACAGATCACATTGTTCAGATTGTGGCACCCTTTAGAGACACACTCAGAATAAAGTTAATGCTTCATGAAGGGTTTGAAGTTAAACGAGAAGTGTATTTATTTCCCAGAGAAAGCAGTCTATGATGAATTAAAACAGCGTTGTGTTTGTTTGTCTCTCACTGGACACATAAAACACAGCCGTTCAGTGCAAAACACGCTGGAATACAAACCATAACATCCAAAAATTAGACGTTTGTATGCATTTTCTGCCGCCTTAGTTTTTAGTTCTACTACAAAGATCCATAAATGCACAAACAAACACAGCTTTTTTTATTATTATTAATTTGTATGCATGTATATAAAAATATTTCAAATCAAAACATTCTAAAAACAAGATGCATGACTTAAGCAAGACTGTGCAAGTTAATAAGAAAATGTTGCATCTTAAAATTATATTTAATTTCTTACCCCTTTCAAAAATAAATGTAATTCAGGACATATTTTCAGAAAACAAGTTCTACTAGGATACACCTGTATGGATGAAATAATTGTCTTATTTTCATAAAATTATTATTTTTGTCATTTTCAGTATAAAAATCAAAACTATATTCTATCTAAACATATTCTATAAATTCTACTATTCTATCAAACTGTATTCTGTAGATTCTATCAAAAATTATTCTATAAATGAATGGAAATTTGAAACAAAATATAAGATTATATATGACTAATTACAATGATATATAATGAGGCTTTTTTTCAGAAAATACATATTTAATTAAGTTATTTTTTCCTAACTCACTGGTATTAATCAATTAATACCAGTTAATTAATACCAGTGACACAATACACACTTAGTGAGGACTGTTTCTAGATAAACAAACTAACTAACTAATTAATTAATTAGAAACAGTCCTCACTAAATGTGTTAGATGCTTTAATGCTGAAAGAAAAAAATGCTAAATATATATTTTATTTTTTTTTTATTCTTAAAACATTCTTAAATGATATGTTCCATGCAAGACTAAATGTCCATGTAAATGCATCTAGTCTAAATGCATCTTGTGTTATGAATATTTAGGTATTTCTGCTGGAAACAGCACAGAATCTAGTTGAAGAAGCTGCTTTTTTTCCTCTTATTTGTAGATGTGTACAGTACTGGAACTGCAGCAGTGTTCAGATACAGCAGGAGACAGTAAAGCCAAGTTCAGATCTGCAGATCGCTGTGCTGTTCAGACTACATGATTGTCTGTCTTTAAGTCGTTGTGGTGTTCACACTACGTGACTCTATAGCCCCTTTCACACAGAGATTCCGGAAAATACACGGGTAATGTGTTCCGGCATTTGTTCCCGGATCGTCAGATTTGCTGCATTCACACTGCCTGTGATTTTCCGGAATCTGTGCGTGCGTTCACACACAACCCGTAAAGATCCCGTAAAGACACGTGACCTTTCATGTGACGTGTATAATGCGCGCTCACCATTTCACTAAACTGAACGATTTCAGCTTCAGCGCGGATAGTGAGGAGCTCCCTGATCGCTGCTTCATTCCAGTTTACACATTTTTCGTCGTGTGAACGTTGATCTGCCTTCAAAACACCCGGTAAAACAGTCGAACGATAAAGTGCGTCATCACTACCACACACCCTTTACGGCATTGATCCGGCTTTTGTTCACACAGCGCTCGTTCCGGGACTGAACCCGGCAATGTTACTAGGTCCCCAACCCGGGATCAATCCCGGAATTAATCCCGGGACGTGTTTGCGTTCACACAGAAGGCACTCCGGCAATTTTCTGGCAATTTTCCGGGACCAACGTGCAGTGTGAATGGGGCTTAAGTGAATGATCCACAACCAGGGGTTACACACTACACGATCTGACAACAACTCTGTCACCCAACGACTCGATTCGGTCCCTAAACCAGGTTTTGTCATGAAAACACGTGAGAAT
The DNA here is from genome assembly GCA_027422415.1 of Schizothorax lantsangensis. Lineage (NCBI taxonomy): Eukaryota > Metazoa > Chordata > Actinopteri > Cypriniformes > Cyprinidae > Schizothorax > Schizothorax lantsangensis. The sequence goes on along the minus strand of CM049863.1, from coordinate 1,284,550 downwards.
TGGAACGGTAGTGAAGGGCAAATGAAGCCTTGTGATGCACTGACTGTTTCGGGAAAAGATTCAAAGCTTCGCGTGTGTCGAAAACAGCACCATCTGGTGGTTAATAAAAAATATAGCAGCCAGAATCCTGTGAAAGAGAGTGAAAGACGCTCTGTATGATGAAGCATCTACCACACATTCTATAGAGCGATGCTAGTTTTATGTGCATAAATAAAAGCCTAACTTTTCTTTAAACCAAGTTGCTGCTGTTGTTTGTCTTCCGGTGACCTCAACCCATGCCTTGCTCTTTCATTGGCTGTAGCTCGTCTCGACACCTGACACCACGTGATGTCCAGTCGGCCGACCGGTATTTAGCATGCTAGATATTTGTTTGGCGTCTGCGAGG